>JAEQBA010002398.1:0-57755 GCA_019434445.1 Phalangium opilio | reverse complement strand
AAAGGCGCGAAATTTATTTTGACAGCAAATTTCAATCAAGACCTCTGAGAACGAATTTAGTCGCCACAGACAAGCTCTGGGATGGGCAGAACCCCAGCTATCAACAATTTTGCCATAATGGCCCTAAACTCGCAGCAATAAAAAGAGGAAAATATAAAAATAAAAGTCTTAGGAAAAAATTGTCAATAAATATTTGTCATTAAACATTTTTACTGTACTTTTTTTATTTCATTTTATATGTAAATTAGGAACATTTTATCACATAAATTACTTTTAGCCAAAGTCTTTTAAGAACATTTTATCACAGGAAATTACATTTAGAACATTTTTCACTATTTTTGCCATACATTGATTTTAGGAACATTTTTTCAGCTTTGTTTTGCCCGACCCGGAATTGCCAATATCAGTTAACTGTTGTCTCAAACTTCTCTTTGCCCTTGCTTTTGTGTTTAATCTCTGCTGCTCTTTTAAGTCGTTTTTCTCATTTTCACATGACCATTAGCGTCAGTGTTGATTAATTTGTCAATCATTTTGTTTAAAAGTTTTTCCCTGCTTTTTGTAGAACCCCACTCCTTTCGCATACTGTTTCCAGTCAATCTGTAATTGTTCATCTTGATCCCGTATTTGTTTAACTTCAGGTTTCTGTTCAGTCTTTGGTTGTTTTTTTTTTACTAAAAATATTGAATATGACCTTGTGAATCCTCATAAAGAAATTGTAAGTGTCCTTCTTCGCGTAAATTAAACCCCCACGATCTTGCAGTTCTGTCCAATGCCTTGTTTTGATTTCGACACATTCTTGATGATCTTTTTCGCATGTTAATTCATTGAAAATTAGCAGGCCTTCAGTAGATGATTTTAAGGTTCTAAGTAACGTTCCAACAACGAAAAAAAAACTATCCAAGCTTTTTTCCTCTTCGAGTTGCTCATCAACTATTGGAATGTTTGAGATTCCATCGTATCGTAGGCTTCTTCCAAATATTTCGCCTAATAAAAATTGTATTGCGGCTTTTTTGAAGAATAGTTACTTCTGGCTCCTATTAATTAAATAATTAAGTTATTATTAATTTGTTTTTGCCTTAATTTCTAATGTGGTTTGCATTATGTTTTCCATAAATCTACTAGAAAGTTTAATCGAATTGGACTCTGCCACAAATTTATCCATGCTGGTGTTAGTTAGAAGTTCTTGTAGCTCCGTTTTAAGGATTTCTTTGGTTGTGTCATTATCTAATTTAAAGCCCATGAGAGCAAATTCACTTCGTCAAATTCTAATTCCATGGTTTCAATTGCAACTTCGATAGATCCCAATGCAAAACTAAATACGTTTTGAAACATTCGGTCATAATCATTTAAAGACACTTATTGCACTCTCTTTTTAATTTTGATGGTGCAGATGCCACCAATGGTTGTGGTATCTTTTCAAATTGTTTCTATGACTTTAGACTACAGGGTTCATTGTTGACAACAACCTTCTTTGTCTCGGTCTTTGCTTGTAAAACTACAATATGGTCTTGGGGTTTTCTTTCGGGTTTCTCTTTGCTCCAATCGTTTTTGTAGCTACTTTCTTAATTTTGGGCTTTTGCGTCAATTTCTTTAGCCCACTAGCCTTGGGTGGAGTATTTTGACTGAAATTTAGACAAACTGTCGTTGAATTAGACTACTGACAAAATCCAGAAATAGGTACTAAATTAATTGTAAAGTTTAATTACCATTGAATTGTTGAAGTTGAAGGTTTAATGTTTGGTGCGTGTGCGTCAGACTTATTGTTCAAATTAATATCACAGGATCCTAGAAACTTATCACATGAATTATCACTTGTAATATCACGTTTTGAAAGAGCCTTTAAACCATTTCCCTCCTTGGAATTAACTTTACTACTCATCAGTCCGGGTCTAGGCAAATTTAAAGTCTTTATCCTATATATATATTTGAACACAAGTCACAATTTTAAACTATTACATTTAATAAAAGCAGCTTACCTTCAAAAACACCCAACCAGCAGCACTAACGGTACAAAATTACTCTCCTGTAGTCCTGTTATCAGCCACCGTTCATTTAAAAATGGCGGCGTTGTCTAAAAATACTGTTTTCCAGCCTCACTCGCCTTGTTACCGAAATGACGTAGTTCCGCTTTTTTAAAACTACCGCTAGAGGCGACACTAGTAAAAACCGTTTCGCTTGAGCGCCGCCCGATAGCAGAACTGAAATGTCCTCTTAGTTTAGTGGCCCGTGGTCCAACCAAAGCCATTATAACAGTCGAGTTGTAGCCCTGTCAGTTAATGGTCATTGCTTTTTGGCGCATACATTTTTTATCCACAAAATTGTGCAGATATTTTACTTTGTAATTGAAGAACATTGTTCCACTATTGATAGGCTGCTGAATTCTGACATGTTTGCCGTCGACGGCCCCGCAGCATAAAGGATAATTCCATCTCTTTTCAAACTCATCCGCAATCTTTTCCCACATCTTTTCATCTGGTTGCTATATAACAATTAAACTATTGTAAAATATCTGAATAAATTGTTTGGCCATTTTATATAACTTACTGGCAAATAGATAGGATGTAATATCTCCCAAATGGCTTCACACGTCTCTTTAATTATATTGCGTGCAGTTGTTTTGCCCAATCGAAATGCGTATGCCATAGAATCATATCCATCTCCTGTAGCCAAAAATCTGTATACATGACAATTAGCTATTAAATTGCTTTACTAAAGATAAACTTGGTGTGCATGTTACCGTAACGTTAACGCAAGTCTTTCACCCGGAGGTATGGGTTTTCTCCCTGGTGGGTTTTTCTCAATTTATGAGCAATCAGCAAGAGCAATTTGTCAAAAAGCTTGGGAGACATCCTTGTGAAATTTGAAAATTTCCTATGATCTGTTCTTCTCATCGTTTTAAGCTAGAAAATATGTAATGAATCCAACAATGAGTGACGACTAGCCAAGGGTTAGATTTTGTATACTTACTAATGTCCTGTAATAACCTTCTCTTCTTCGATTGTGCCAGATAGGATGAACCCACCACCTTTTTTTCCTATATTTTCGTTTTGTCCCGAAAGAACATGATAATACAATTGTATGAGTAATAATTTCTTTTTCAGCAGCAACAAAACTCTCCTTCGCCTAAAAACCGACATCTTGAATGAGGTAGAACACTGTGCAGACGACGCATGAAAATGCATTTTATAAGTCACGCCCACTTGTAATTTTCTATTCATTTGAAGCTTGTTTGAAAACGATCCGAGTTTCAGCTTCTCCGTTTTAATTTTTTTAAAGATTTTTTATCTTCGAAAGCCCGTCAAAAGTTTCCAAAAAAGCCACAGCGAAAAGCTTGGAAAAAGTTGATTGAAAACGGGCCTTTACGGCATCAACAAAGCAAAGAAGCAACATCGTCTTTGTTAACGCTTCTCTCTCTTCACTTGCCGGAACATTCGCTGCTGCCACATTCCCTATACTTATTCTATAAACATTTTGAACAAGCAAAGAGTGATTTCTCCTACCACATGTATTGCTGCGTTTGCAAAGGATACATAGGAATCGAAGATAAACGGTGCGAGTTTTGCAATCGAAATGTCAAGCTTAAAGAAAGCTTGGAAAGAGGGAATTATTTTGTGGTTTTTTCTATTGAAAATCAAATCAAAACGCTCTTAGAAAAAAGTCGTGAATCAGATTATGAAGAGAAAAAATGTTTTCTTAATGGGGAATCATACAAACGTTCACCAATGAGAAAGGGAAGAGATTTCTTAATAACCTGGAACACAGATGGAGTCCCGGTCTTCCATTCATCTGCTTATACAATTTGGCCTTTGCTTTATATTGTTAATGAACTACAGTTTGAAGAGCAAAGGAAAAATGTTCAACTTGCAGCATTATGGTTTGGTGCTGAAAAAAAAGAGATAAACACGTTTCTGAAGCCATTTGTTAATGAAATGAACCAACTTTCGCGGTGCGGTTTCCAGCATAAAATAGATGTACAGGTCAGATCTATTAAAGTGTTCCCCGGACCTTTATCATGTGACTCAGTTGCGCGCTGTACCATTCAAAATGTACACCAATTTAATGGCACTTTCGGATGTAATTGGTGTCTGAATGAGGGTCGAAGAGATTCAAATGGAAACGGTAGCTGCCGAATTTATGAAGGTGGATTAGGTCCAGAACGCAATGCTGCCCAAACAAAAATTGATGCAGAGCTAGCAAACACGACTGGAACTCCAGTAAATGGAGTAAAAGGGCTCTCCATTTTAATGTTGCTGTCGCACTTTGACATAATTAAAGGTTTTGCAGTGGACTATATGCATGCAGCGTGCCAAGGCGTTGTCAAGAGTACAACTAGAATGTGGTTTGACTCTTCAAATCATCAAAGCGAATTTTATCTTGGGAAGCAATTGAAGGAAATTGACGCAATCTTTATGTGTCTGAAACCCGCTGATGAAATAACTCGTACACCGAGAAGCATCAAAGATCGTAAACAGTGGAAGGCCAATGAGTGGAGATCCTGTCTTCTGTACTGTTCTCCAGTTTTATAACTGAACTTCTTGCCCGTGAAATATTATAATCATTGGTAAAAGTTAGTAATTGGATTGTCTCTATTGCTTTCGGAAGTTGTTACATCACTCATGATTCAAGAGGCGAAAAAACAGTTAAGCAAGTTTGTCAAACAGTATGCCCAAATTTATGGAGATGAACACATGTCATTTAATGTTCATTTAATGCTTCATTTGCACGAAACAGTACAAAACTGGGACCCATTATGGTCTGTCTCGTGTTTCCAATTTGAAAATATGAATGGTAAAATTATGAAACTATTTCATGGAACTCAAAATGTACCTATGCAAATTGCGGAACAAATAGTAATTCTTGGAAAGATCTCAGAATTAGCGCAAAATTCTTTTTCAACTGTTGAAAAAGGTACTGTAGGGGATTATTTTAGCGAACTTTTAAGAGGCTATGTCTTAACTCAAAAGGTATGCCATGTGTCGAAAGGAATATTTTTCTACGGTCTCCCATCACAACACTCTTTAACAAATATCCAAAAAAGAGCCCTGGAACCTTATTGCAGTAAAAATGCTTTTGTATGTAGGTTTGATAAAATGAAAATATTAGGCGTCAAGTTCGCTTCCAAAGAAGTAGCGAAAAGGTCTAACAGTGGCATCAAGTTAAAAGCCGGAGATTTTGGCATTATAGAGGGCTTTTATAGCATCAAAGATGCTCACTGTGCGCACAAATCCATAATCTGTGATTGTCATGTTAATTACTTTATCACGGTTAAAAAACTTAAACTAATCCATCAGTGCAAAACAAAATCAAAAATATTTCATAAAGCCAAAATTTTATCAGAGCGAGCTTGTGGGTTATCCTATCTCCGACATAGATGTAAAATTATTGGTATTCAATGTTGAAGCATTTACGGTTATATTTTTGTCACAGAGGTCAAACATAAATTTGAATGCGACTAGCTAGATAGTCCCTCGAAGAAAATAAATTTTATTATTAAAATGATAAAATTATTCCTTTGAACCATATCTCAGGTGCTGGGGTCATGCAAAAATTATCATATTTCTGAATAATTTTAGGACACGAGCCAGCTAGAAATACGTCGACATTTAATTATTGTAGACACCTCTAAGGATTCCATAGCATTATTATAGAAAATTTCATGTCAATTTTGTTTATAATTCTCTAAACCTATTTCTTTAAACCTTGTTCAGAAAGCATTAAAATTTCTATAGAATTTTTTAGAAAGAAACAATAAAACGATGGTTTATAAATGTAAAAAACTATTTCTTTAGAATTTACTTAGAAAGCATTAAAGTGGTCTAGGGATTTGTATAGAGTTATTTAGAAATAAACAACAAAAAGATTGTTTATAATTCTTTAAAACTATTTCTTTAGAACAGTTTTAGAAATCATTAAAGTTTCTATAGAAGATATTTAGAAATGAACAACACAAAAACTTTTTGGGGTTCTTTAGAATAATATCTTTAGAAATATGTATAGAATGGTCTATAGCTTATAGAGCTCCATAAATCCTCTATAGAACTCTATAGCGTTTTGAAGAGGTTCTTTGGATAATTTTGTAAGGGTAAAGGTAGCGCGATAGTTTTTCCATGGATAAAGAATGCCCGAGAGCGTGAAATTTGTTTTCACGCCATAGGATAGGCAACTCCCTATCTCGAACTACAGCTTATTCTGTATATATTCATGTTACAACATCGGTTGTCAGCAAGTGCAAACCTAGGTCTCGATGTAACCTAGCCATGTACGTGCTGTCAAGATACAAAAAACTTCAGGATCTTCAGGATTTAAAATGATTGGCTATCTGTAATTGATCGCGAAACGCTACCCGTTGAATGGATTGAGGACAAACGTCAATAGGCCTGGAGTAGTCCAGGCCGATAGCTCCCACCGCTCGTATCTTCGAAAAAGCTAGGGCGTGTTTCAGCGCTTGCTCGAGCCGGTCGCCCTCAACGTATGCCTTGGAGAACAGGGGTGGAACCCCTACAGTTCCCAATACACCCTTAAGACTTAGGGTTTTCCTTACGTAAAACTCGTCAAGTTCTTCTGGGGTAGCGCCTAAATGGGTAATACAGCCTTTGTATCCGGTTGGGAATAGAATCGGAGACGAATTGACATGTTGAGTATAGGCATCCAGGCCCAAGCCTGTCCTTGACAGATAACACTTGAGGGAACAGAAAGCGTCCACGAAGGAGAATTCCGACAGTTCCTGGTATAGGGTGACTGTAGGTACTGCCGGTGTTGCCACGGAAGGAGTGTTAAGTCGCGCTACTTGACCCGGAGTGGTAGTGTTTTTAGGCGGGGCCTGTTCCGTTTCCGCTTTCACCTTCAAGAATGTGGCAATGTCAGGGTCATTTTCGTATCGATTTGCTTGAAGATATTTTATGTAGTGGGCATCCCCCCAGGTGATGCCGCCTCTAGCTCTAACCATGATTCCTATACGAAACAAAACAAAAGAGAGTCGGACCACCGTTAGCTGGTGCGGGCGTAAATCACCACAGAGCGTGGCGAACAATCTCAAACGGAGGATACGCAATCGTTTGGGGCTTCATACTAAAATTCTGCATTCCCAACCGGCGGGCTTGGTCGCGATGCGTTCCAAGAAAGGCTGAAATCTGTTTGTAGGATCGCAGCTTCTCCTTAATTGGTTCCGTGGTGTAATAGTACACATCCCCTATTCGACCTCCGGTATCCTTTCGCAAAACTAGTTCCCTTGTCCACCCACACCGAAAAGGAGCCATTAACAAATCGTCCTGAGTACTCTGACTTTGACTTGTCCCCGTGGGAGTCCCTGACTTAGCTGCTCCCAACACCGGGTCCCTCTGAACCCCACGTTTCCACCTTCTTTCCCCGGAAGGACCTGCTACCGCTAGGTCTACACCTTGTTCTTCCTGTTCCTTAACTCGAACCCGGCGTCGGAGATTATATTCCCGCATTGGTATCGGGGTAGGAACTGCGCCGTTTTCTACCGGAATGCTAGGATTCGGATCGGGTCTATCCGGTTCTATATCTAGCGAGGTCGACGGCCTATCAACGACCCCTTCTGCCTGGCTTAGACGAGGCCGGAAGTCATACACTCGAACGGGCACTGCATCCCAGACATTCTCCTGACCGTCCCGGGAATCTGCCTCAATAAACGATCTTTCGTCCTACGTTACAACCAGCTCATGTTCCTGCCCATCATCTGGGTCCGCAACGTCCTCCAGCTCCTGTTTTTCCGGCGAGATTTCAAGTTCCGTGGTTTCCCGGGTTTCGAGGACCACAGAGTTCCGCAGTAGTTTCAGCTGATTTATATGCCAAGTACCGGCCAAAGCCCCTTACTCCAAATCCATAATCACAAAGGAAACCGGTGATATCTTTTCTACTACTCGATACGGACCCTCCCACGCTGGGGCTAATTTAGCCGAGAACTTAGCTGCAGCGTTCGATAAGCTATGTCCTACTTTCCATACTAATTGCCCTACTTCTAGTTCCCCAGCGGAATAGTTCCGTTCATAAAAATATTTTTGTTTAGCACTGGCCTGCTCATTCATTTCCTGAGCAAAGTCAATGGACAACTACCATTCCCGGAGCGGCCCGTCCTCATAAACCCTTATTATTTTCACATTCGGCATAATCGTTTCCATAATACTGATATAAACTGAGGCCCATTGTCCGATAGTAAGGCTATCATCATACCATGACGTGAAACATACTGTAGTAAGATCTTACACAGTATAGGGGCGGTAACACTTCGTGCCGGAAATATCTATACGTACTTGGAAAAATAATCTACCACTACCACTAGCAACCTGTTCTGGGATTTTGTTACTGGTAATGGACCCATAATATCAATCCCTACCAAATCCCCGGGATGTATTTTATGAGAAGGAATCATTAACCCTGATCTCTTCGTATACCGGCTCTTATAGCGTTGACAAATTTCGCAACCCCGGACATAATCCTGAACCAGGGAATACAACTTAGGATGGTAGTATTAGCTTGTATTTAGCTTGCACCCGTTTATAAGTAGCGGCGCGACCTCTATGCCGCGATAGCGGGTGGTCATGATAGGCTTGACATATCCGTGACACTATAGCGGGTGGAATAACTACCTTTTCTGGCTGAAAACCCTGGGCCTTCCGGTACAACATATCATCTTTTGTCATATATAAGTTTGATGCCTTTCCCCTTTCTAAGTCCTGTCGAATAGCCTGCCAGTACGGATCACCAGCCTGCGCTAACTTAATATCGGCCTTGTTGAATTTTATATCGTGAATCAGTTGCCAAAACAAGAACTCGCAATTGTGCATATTAAAATAGTTAATTTATTAATCGAATTCTATATTTCCCTGGGTTAATCTTATTAATTTATATATTACAAAAAATAGAATCATGTTTAGTTAACATCTTAACACCTTGAGACCTGTATACCAACTAACTCATTTAAACAGAAAAAATGCTTATCAGAAAGCTTATCATTAGAGGGGAACATAAAAAACTTTATCAGTTTATGTCCTTTAGTGACGTCACTATTTAAATATCTATTAAAAAAACTGACCTATTTCAACACACTCCCCTCTTTTTCTTAGATATTTAAGTTATACAATGAGAATGTGGATTAATACCTTAATTTCATATAATGACATAATTCTTTGAATTTTCTGGTTGGTATTACTTTTGTAAACATATCCGCTATATTTGACTTTGTTCGTACGAATTCAAGACTAATTAATTTATTATCTATAAAATCTCGAATATAATTATATTTTAAATTGATGTGTTTCGTACGGTTATTTTCTATATTATTTTTAGCTAACGCTATCGAGGATTGATTATCACAATATATTACAGGGGGTTCCAGACAAGTTTCTAATTTAAATGTTTCTAATAGTTCCTTCACAACCCTTGATAACCAAACCACTTCTTTTGCTGTTGTCGCCAGGGCAATATATTCTGCCTCTGTACTTGATTGTGCCACACAGTCTTGTTTGACAGTGCGCCATAGTACAGGATTGTCACCAATGTTAACTAGTAGACCCGTGGTTGACTTCCCATCGTCCAGATCCATTCCGTAAGACGCATCTGTAAAGGCTTCAAACGTTATGTAACTGACACTGTGATAATGTAATCCATAGTCCCGTGTGTCCAACACATATTTCAGGATCCGTTTTAGATTTTTTCAATGGATTTTCGCTGGATTAGATGAAAAACGCGCTAAACTAATCACCGCATAAATAATGTCCGGTCTGTTTCGCTGTGCGAGGTATAATAAAATCCCAATTAATTGCCTGTACGGTACGTTGATTGGTTGGTTTTCAGATGGACAGTCTCTTTTTGTGAACGCAGTTCCTATTGGTAAAGGCATTTCATATGTTCGGTTAAGGTTTAAGCTCCAGGTCTCCTTCAATTTGTCCAAATAACCAGATTGATGTATAAAAGCTTCGCCCCTTTTCGGGAAAGTAAACTCAATTCCAAGGAAATAATGTAATTGTCCAAGATCAGTGAATTCAAAAACTGAGTCATTTTTTGTGATTATTTCCTTCATAATCTTGTCATCCTTGGCCATTAACAGAATATCGTCGACGTATACTATTAGTATGCCTGTCATTCCATAATTATATATACAGTTACATCCTGCCAATGTACCGAAACCAAGTTCTTTTAATACTTGTTTCAATTCGCCGAACCATTGTCGTCCGCTCTGCTTTAAACCATATAGTGCCATTTTTAACTTCCAGACGTAATCTTCCTTTCTTGTGTCTTCAAAACCTTTTGGTTGTTTGACGTAAATATCTTCTTTTAGGCTTCCGTATAAATAAGCGCTTTTGATATCTAGTTGTTTATGACACCAGCCAAGACATACTATGAACATTAATATACAGGTCCTTACTAAACTAAAGTTTATAACTGGTGCGTATGTTTCTTGATAGTCGGATCCATATTGCTGATTAAATCCTTGTGCTACAAGTCTTGCTTTGTGCCATACTATGTTTCCTTGTGCGTTTGTTTTAATGGCATAAACCCATTTTGTTCCGATAATTCGTTTATTTTCTGGTTTCTTTACTAGTGTGTATACATTTCTACTTTTTATGGTCTTTAGCTCCATCTTCATGGCGTCTCTCCATCTTTCCGCGTCTTTACTATTGATTGCTTCCTCATAAGAAGTGGGTAACGTCATACAATGTAAAGCAATATGTCCCAACTGTGCTTTCGTTATTAACTCTTGTTTATTTAGTGGAGTAAAGGAAAAGTTCGATAAGTCATGATCAATTCCTCGTTGGTTTAAACATGCCTTTACTTCATTCAACGATTTTAAGGTTTTGTCTTCATCCGTATGATAAAATACATCCACTGTCCCTTTGGTCCTCCCTGACTGTCTTATTCTTTCTTCTCTTGTCCAGCCTCGGGGTAAGTTGGGTACTTTTGTTTTTGGACATGTGACATGTTGGTTCATTACTTCGCCTAGCTTCGTCGTATTTCTTGCAGATCGTAGATTTCTATTGGAAATACCAGGAGCAGATGACAAAGGAGTCTCGGACGCTAGCTTTCACAATATAGAGGGCAATGGCACCCGCGTACGTCACAGCTGTAGCGGTATCGTTTGCCATAGACGCGCTATCAGACATTATAGCAGACGATGCTTTTGGTGGATTATATCTGGCACCAAAGTCTGCTGGGAATTTATTTTGTAATAACGGACTAACGGTGGCTACTGAGGTTCGTCTTAATCCGATCGCGACATAAATATACACAATATAATTACTTTATTCAAACAGCTGTAACCGTTGGTATTAAGATAAAAGATAAGACTACATTTTGTGACTTTAAACCTACTAAATAGTAAATTAAGTCCAAACTAGCAGAGAAACCCAGGTAAGCCAAGGCTTAATTAACAATTTGTGCCCACTGGAATGATTGGGCTCGGGTTTTCAAATTATAAAAGCAAGGTTTTAAAAGATGCCGAAACACAATGTTATATATGTGTTTTAGAGCCAAAATATTCCGTATTTTTTTGAATTAATTGACTGCTACAAGAGGTTGGAAACGAAATCACTGTCTCTTACTTTTTGGGTTGTAAAAGATCGTGAGTGATTTCTTTTCCCAACCTCTTGTAGCTATCATTTAATTCAAGACGAAATTAAGAAAAAATTGGCACTGAAACACATTTAAGTTTTTTAATAGTGTACATACGTTACTCGCTGGGCTTTTCATTATCAATTTTAGTCTAAAAAAGATTAAAAAGCCGTTGAAATCCATTTTTAACTTTAATACTCGTTAAGCCTAGGCTAATTATAAGCAGACGATACGTATTTTTAAAGAGAGGCTCCAGACGCGATTTCCCAGATCTCCTTTCGAGACTTTGCAGCCACGCTATTGGTTCGAAAATAAAACTCAAATTTCCTACGAGAGGTGGCACTGGCGTAATGATTTTGGTTAATAACCGTGACGTTCGCGGATCCCATTGCCCTCTACATTATGGAAGCTAGCGTCCGAGACTCCTTTGTCATCTGCTCCTGGAAATACCATATTCTTCTTCATTTCTACGTTCATGTTGGTTCATTACTTCGCCTAGCTTCGTCGTATTTCTTGCAGATCGTAGTTTTCTATCTGAAATCACATATTCTTCATTTCTACGTTCTTGTGGTTTCTGAGTCTTGCTTTTATTCTTTCTTGTAAAAGTGACGTATTCTTCAACTTTCCCCCCATCTTGTTCTGCATCTTCCCCTGATTCGTCTATATTTTCCTCTTCCGATGACTCTACTTCTAGTTTCTCTTCACTTGTCTCTTCCATGTATTCATCCTCCGATGATTCTTGTCCTGATTGATCATTGTCTTCTACTTCTTCTTCTTCTTCCTCTTCCGGGTCACTTTCCAATCTCTTCTTCCTGATCGTTTCTTTTTCTTGAGGCCATAGGTCATGAGAGACATATTCTTCTTCTTCACCTTCATCTTCGAGTTCATCCACACCCAGTTTGCTTTCGTCAAATGTTACATGTTTTGTTTCTATGACCTTCCCGTCTGTACGATTTCAAATCCTATAACCTTTCGTTTTAATGGCATATCCCACCATAATACCCTTTTTAGATCGATTCTTTAATTTGTGTCGATGTGGTTTAGGTATAAAAGTGAATGCTAGACATCCGTATCGTCTAAAATGTCTAATTGAAGGTTTCTTTCCGGCCCATTTTTCCATCGGAACCATATGTGGTAGTTTGGCGTGTGGTAATCGGTTTGACATGTATGTAAAAGCAAACTGCTTCTCCCCATAGTTTCTGTGGTAACTTTGCGTCTTCTAGGAGCGTCCTGACTCCTTCTAGTAGCGTGCGATTCCACCGCTCTGCGATACCATTCATTTCTGGTGTATATACATTTGACCTTTGAATCCGGATTCCTAGTTCCTTACAGTGTTCCTCAAATTGTCGTGAACAATATTCCAATCCTGTAGAATTACAACTTTATCCACCACTAGATGGCAATCCCTTCTCTACTCTTCTGTATTGTTTGCAATGTGTTCTCTCACATTTTAGTTTTGTTTTAGTATTGTATTATAATCTCTCTCGGTTGCTGCGCAATAAATATAGATGCGGTATAAATAAGAGCTACGCTCTGTGTCATTCTTTTAGTTTAAGACACCCCTGATATTTCCAATAGGTTATGGGCCTAGGATGCTTTAATTACGTTAAACAAAGTAAAGGACAGTGAATTAATTTATATTAATTGTCGTTTGAACGTTGCTGGGTGTGGTTCGGTATATGTGTGTATCAATACTGTTCAAATCAAAACTAAAACTAAAGAATAACGAAAAATGGCGGATGCAACAAAAGTCCAGTTTGCAAAGCTGAATAACTCCAATTATCAGGTTTGGAAATTCAAAATGGAAATGTTTCTAATAAAAGAGGATCTATGGCATGTGATTGATGAAGACCCTCCAGAACCGTGAACCACGGTTTGGTCGAAACAAGATAGGAAAGCAAGGGCTACAATAGGCTTGTTTGTTGAGGATAACCAGCTTATGCACATTCGTAATAAAACAACAGCGGATGCTGTGTGGAAAGCACTACGACTCTACCATGAGAAAAGTACACTATGTAGCAAAGTGTTTCTCTTAAAGGCGCTATGTCGAAGTCAACTGACCGAGACTGGAAATATGGAACAACATCTGGAAAAAATGTTGGATATTGTCGATCGGTTAAGTAGCTTGAGCGAAACATTAAAAGCAAACCTCGTAGTTACTTTGTTACTTTGCAGTCTGCCAGAAAGCTACGAAACTCTCATAATTGCTTTGGAAACACGAAATGAAAGCGACTTAACGTTGGAACTAGTCAAAGGAAAGCTAATTGATGAGTATAAACGCCGTGAAGGATTGGCAGGTAAAACCGATGTCACTGACACACAAACAGCATTAAAAATGTATAAAAGTAACACAACGTCCGGAGGCTCACGACGCAGTACATGTTGGGAATGTGGAAAAATAGGTCATTCTAAGAAAGACTGTTGGCATTTGAAAGAGAAAAATCCAAAACCTAAACATTCCGGGAAACAGAAAGCGAGTGTTGCTAAACAAGCTAGTGATGAACAAAGTTTTACGTCATTCAAGATCACGAGACGACCCAAGGGTAACGCCTGGTATGCGGATTCAGGCGCTACGCGTCATATGACAAATGACAGAGACTTTTTCACAACATTGGATGAAACCTTTCAAGACAAAATTTACGCAGCCGATGGTGGTTATCTACAGGCGACAGGAATAGGTACGGGGCAGCTAAAATGCATTTGTGAAAGTGACAAGATCACTACAGCAATGGTCCAAAACGTATTATTTGTACCACAACTTGCTGGTAGTCTGCTGTCGGTGCGTCAACTGGTGAAAAATGGGTTGAATGTCATATTTGATGCCGAGAATTGCAAGATTATTCAAGCTGATGGATCAGTTGTGGCAAAAGCAAGCAATGAGGGCGATCTATATAAATTAGAGCAACCAACGGAAGCTTTGTTGGTTCACAATGTAGCATTGAGAAACTGCATTCATCTGTGGCATCGAAGGCTGGGCCATCGTGACCCTACACAGAAAAAACAACGTTTAGGTTTTGAGCACATCCATTTGATTTAAACATGTTGAAAATCTAAACCCCTAGATTTGACATACGAAAACTAAACACCAACTAGTACCAATGGGTGTAATAGCTAAACATATAAAAACTAAACACAACAGCCCATTGAAAGCCTTTTAAAACACGTTTAAAATCTAAACTTATCGTAAAGTGGACATAAACCGAAACGCCAGGGTTTAAACGTGTTCAAAACCTACTCTAGGTGTAAAGGATATAAACATATTGACGTCATGTAGTTAACTCGAGCATCTGAGGAAGAATAATTAATATTTTATTTGGTGAATCGGTTTTAACCCCTTCTCATGCCGAGAGGCCAAGGTTCAGAAATTTGGGAATGGGGTACATTCATTCGCTGGTGCTTCACACATCAAAAGTCAGAATTTACTCACAAAAAAGCCATATTAGAACTTCGCCCATATTTAGTAAATAAATAAAATTGTATTTTTAAATTAGTTTGATTTATAACTGGGATTAATTTTGAGTTATGAATTCTAATTTTAGAAGTGTTGCTCATTAAACGGTTTGGCTCACGCTAAAATTGCCTTCAAAAATGTTTCAGTGAAAATTTTTGTTGTGAACTGTAAGTTTAGATCAGAGGTTTAGTACATATAACCGATCAAAATATATTATTTGTTATCTTGGCGTACCAACATAAAAACATCAAAATGGGGTTTTCTATTAAAAATCAAGATGATTCTAAACTTGCAAATGAGTGTATAGAATATGTTTACACTTTTTTAAGCCTTTCTAGGCACCTGGGACCGGTCAGTTCAACGTTTTTGCTAGGGGACGACCACGTTGACTGTTTTACCATTACCAGGGTACTTATATTTGTACGCGGCGATCGGCTAGGGTTACGAGAAACGTCTAGCCTTCCAATGGCGGGGTCTTCCTCCAAAGGTTCACGCAATTGCGATGTTCTTATCTACAGCTGCGATTCGAATCCTTTATATACTACCTATTTAAGTAAGGCGAAGCAACAGGCGTATGCTTCATCTCAAACGTCAATATTAGTCAAGTCTTTCAAGAATGTTTAATTGTTCTTTTTAAAAAACGATGTAAAGCTCAATAAGGCGAACAACTAACGAATAAAATATCAAATATTAATTATATATTTATTTTAATATTTAAGATAATTTTGTTTCTCAATTCAAAATTAATACGGAAAGAGTTAAAAAGCAGTCTATGTTTTTGTCTGTGTGTGTCGGTCCGTTGTTACACTAGCGCGCTCCTTTAGCAGTTCGCTTTGCTTTAATGTGTAAAGAAATCCTACAGAACCTTAATATTCACTTTTTCCATAATATAAAGTGAATATGTGGAAATATTTTTCGTAACTACGATGCATTTAGTACTTTTCTAGCTTTAAAGCTCTGTTTCATTTTGATATTCCAAGGATATTTTTAATATTATTATTTGAAATTGCTGTTTATATATTCCTTAAGCTATACTACATCTGTATATAGAATAATCCTTGATCTAAAGATTTCAAGAAGGAAGCTTAGGCCTGGACTCAATCGGGTAAATCAAATATTATCCGCAATAGGCTTAGTGAACCAAAGAGTAAATAATTGAGACTTAAGGTGAACTAAACTGTGGGTTTTATTTTCGTGTCTGTAATGAAGGGACATTAACGGTTCAGAGTGAGTCGAAAGTTATTTACACGTTTAAATAATCACGTTTAGATTTAATATTAGAAGAAAAGATCATATTGGCATTAAGACCAGTGAAAAGCATAATGGTAAACGGGTATTAGCTTAGGAATGCATCATGGTGGCAATTAGATCAGTGAAAGGGCTAATCGTTATTGGGTTATAGCTTAGAATTTTTCATTCTTATTATGGTGCGTATTGACTTTCAGTGCGTCCAACCACAAGTCAGCTTTGGTGATATTTAACGTTAACACTCATGTTGGCAAACTAAGAAAATCGTTGAGGTGAAACGAGAGTGTAGTGTTTATACTGCTAACCAGTTGTGAATGTAGCTATAAGAATATAGGGTTAACAGTTGAGGCGTAGACAGTTGGGACTTTTCAAAGACATAAAGGTTATATCTCTCCAAAATCTATACACTTCATTTCCTGTTTTTTTCCCATTTACTTATTAAATGTGTCCAAGACGTATCTTTATTGGATGTAAATGTCGTCTGCTTTACTGTATATTCGCTATGCTCGGAATACTGGTTTAAAAATTCGTAAATTTTTACTTCAAAAAAGAGAAATAATTCTATATCTAGGTTAATAAGTTTGTAGTAGTAGTCCTCGACTCGGAGAGGTAATATTTTGGTTTTTAGAACTTGTTACACTAGTGCAACGCGTTAGCAGTTCGCCTCGTGTAAAGAAATCCTACAAAACCTTTATATTTTCATTTTTCATAATTTAAAAGTAATATATAGATTTATTTTTCGCAATTTCGATGCCTTTGGTAGTTTTGTAGCTATAAAGATCCGTTTTTTTTGATATTCCAAGAATAATTTTTATATTATAATTTGAAATAGTTGTTTATATATTACTTAAGCTATACCACATCTGTACATTAACGTTGGAAAACTACATGCGGGTTAGACATAAACGTTTTCAATCTGAACGCGTTTGAAATATAAACGTTTTCAATCTCAACGTGATTGAAACATAAACGTTTTCAATCTCAACGTGATTGAAACATAAACGTTTTCAATCTTAACGCGTTAGAAACATAAACGTTTTCGATCTAAACGCGTTTCAAACATAAACGTTTTCAATCTAAACGAGTTTCAAACATAAACGTTTTCAATCTAAACGCGTTTGAAACATAATCGTTTTCAATCTAAACGCGTTTGAAACATAAACGTTCTCAATCTAAACGCGTTTGAGACCTAAACGTTTTCAAAACAAACGCGTTTGAAACATAAACGTTTTCAATCTAAACGCGTTTCAAACATAAACGTTTTCAATCTAAACGCGTTTGAAACAGATACTTTTTCAATCTATGCGCGTTTGAAACGTAAACATTTTCAAACTATACGCGTTTGAAACGTAAACATTTTCAAACTATACGCGTTTGAAAAATAAAAATTTCAGAACTAAACGCGTATAGGCAGGGCTCGTGTTTAAAAAGGCGTTGCATTTTCCCGTTTAGGAAAACGTTTAGAATCTAAACATCGTTTTTTCTGTGTAAGGCTGTGGAAACCCTTGTAAATAAACAACTAGGTGACGGCATAAAAATAGAGAAATGCGATAAAATGACCATTTGTGACGCATGCCTTGAAGGGAAAATGGCGCGATTGCCGTTCCCGGAATCGCAAAACAGGTCTAAAGAAACTCTTGACCTGATTCACACGGATTTGTGTGGTCCAATGCAAACGGTAACGCCGAGTGGGAAAAGGTACATGCTTACATTGATCGATGACAAAAGTCGATACACTATCGTGTCACTCCTCAAGAGTAAAGATGAAGTGGCTGAACATATTCGTGGTTTCGTTCGCCTTTGTGAAACACAATACAACAGGAAACCTAAGAAATTTCGTTCAGACCGTGGCGGTGAATACGTCAACAAAGAGATGAAAACTTTTCTCAGCCAGGAAGGCATAGAATGGGAACTCACTACTGCCTATACTCCGCAACAGAACGGGGTTGCTGAGAGGAAAAATCGTACCCTAACGGAGATGGCCCGATGCATGCTCACAGAAGCAAAGTTACCAAATAAATATTGGGGTGAAGCAGTAAACACAGCCTGCTACTTACAGAACAGGTTACCTAGCAGGGCGGTTGATAAAACACCATACGAGCATTGGTATGGTACGAAACCTGAACTAAGCCATATTCGTACCTTTGGTTGTACGGTGTTTGCTCATATCCCTGATGAAAAACGTCGAAAACTCGACAGAAAAGCGATTAAATTAACCTTCATGGGGTATGAAGCAGGTTCAAAAGCATACAGAATTGTAAATACTGAAACCGACGTCATCACAATTAGTAGAGATGTCAAATTTGTTGAAGAACATTGTCTTTCACACGACAAAGCAACATGTGAGGAGGAGTACTTACTGCCGCCAAGCACTACCACAATGAATGATCAAGAAAATATTGCACATGAAGTAGTGGACCCAGAAACCGACGGAAAGGGAGAGAATCTTTCGAGTGAAATTATAGAGGCTAACAACCAAGAAGTAAGACGGTCTTCTAGGTCTAACAAAGGACAGGCCTCAGAGAGATTGATTGAAGTCATGATTGCGCAGAAGGATAAAGAAACTAACGATCCTTCTAGCATTGATGAAGCACTCACGAGTCCTAACAAGTGTGAGTGGATAGCCGCTATGACGGAGGAGAAGAAATCACTTGAAGACATGAACACATGGATACTTACAGAGCTCCCATCAAATAAAAAGGCCATTGGCTGCAAATGGCTTTTCAAAACAAAGAGAGACGCGAACGGAAACATAAGCCGGTATAAGGCCCGCCTCGTCGCGCAAGGTTTTTCACAAAAGTTTGGGTCCGACTATGATGAAGTGTTTGCTCCAGTGGGGAAACATTCAACGTTCCGAGCTCTATTGGCAGTTGCTGGTCATAAACGATTAAAAGTATGTCATTATGACATCAAGACGGCATTTCTAAACAGCAACTTAGATGAAGACATTTACATGACTCAACCGCAGGGTATCGATACACCAGAGACTGAACATTTGGTTTGTAAACTACTGAAAAGTCTTTATGGCTTGAAACAGTCAGCTAGAATGTGGAATGAAGAACTTAACAAGATACTGGAAGCGGACGGGTTTAAGAGAGGGACTGCAGACCCTTGTCTCTACTCAAAGAGAGTACGAAACGAATGGTGTTATCTGTTCGTGTATGTTGATGATATCATAGCACTAGGGACAGAAGCGTTCCTTGCAGACTGTTCACAGTTACTGGAAGGTGAATTCGAAGTCACAAATCTCGGAGAGCTTAAGTTATATCTTGGTCAAGAAATCGAACGCGATTCTGACGGTATTTTCAGTATCCACCAGTCGGGTTACATATCACGCATCACGAAACGTTTTGGTATGCAAGATGCCAAACCTGCTAAAACCCCGATGGATATAGGTTACATGAAAAACACAGAACAAGACGACACGGATGAGCTGTCAGATAAGGACGTCTATCGTCAAGCAATAGGATGTCTCCTATATCTTGCAACCTGCACACGACCCGACATAGCAGCTACAGTGTCAATTCTCAGTCAGAAGATCTCAAAACCATCTACCAAAGATTGGAGCGCAGTAAAGCGCGTTCTTCGATATTTGAAAGGAACACAAAACATGAAGCTTAAACTCAGAACCACCAACGCGGATTGGGGAGTTCTCATTGGATATGCGGATGCCAATTGGGCCAGCGATACAACTGACCGAAAATCCAATACTGGATTCATATTTCAATGGCTAGGCGGATCAATAAGCTGGGCAAGTCGCAAACAGACCCTGGTTGCACTTTCGTCAACCGAGGCTGAGTATGTGGCGCTTGCAGAGGCATGTCGTGAAGCACTTTGGCTTCAGAAACTATTAAAGGATCTAAGCGTAAAGGAAGTGGATATCAGGATTTATGAAGACAACCAAAGCTGTCTCAAAATGGTGAAAAATGAAGGCATAACCCAGCGCACCAAACATATTGATACACGACATCATTTCATCAAGGATTTACAAAGCGTGATTCAGTTCGCATACTGCCCAACTGAAGCAATGTTAGCTGATCTGCTGACAAAACCGCTTGAAAAAGTGAAAACTCAAGAACTATCATCTCTGATGGGACTCTATACTTCACTGCTAGAAAAGGGATAATAGCATGGTGTATGTATAAACGTTGAGAGAGGGTGTAGAATTACAACTTTATCCACCACTAGATGGCAATCCCTTCTCTACTCTTCTGTATTGTTTGCAATGTGTTCTCTCACATTTTAGTTTTGTTTTAGTATTGTATTATAATCTCTCTCGGTTGCTGCGCAATAAATATAGATGCGGTATAAATAAGAGCTACGCTCTGTGTCATTCTTTTAGTTTAAGACACCCCTGATATTTCCAATAAATCCGTTGTCTGTTCTCAAAGTTTTTATTTTGTTTCCCGTTTGACGTTCCACAAATGATCTATATTCTCTAAATTTATCGTATGCCTCATCCTTTGTGCGCATGGTATACACCGTCACTCTTCTGGAGAAATCGTCTATATATGTGATTATGTATCTAGCTCCATTCAACGAGGGGCTTGGTGCAGGACCCCATACATCGCTATGTATGATTTCTAGTAATTTATGAGATGTTATTTGTGGTATTGCCTTTGATTGACTTTTTGTGCATATTAAAATGGTTAATTTATTAATCGAATTCTATATTTCCCTGGGTTAATCTTATTAATTTATATATTACAAAAAATAGAATCATGTTTAGTTAACATCTTAACACCTTGAGACCTGTATACCAACTAACTCATTTAAACAGAAAAAATGCTTATTAGACGGGAACATAAAAAACTTTATCAGTTTATGTCCTTTAGTGACGTCACTATTTAAATATCTAATAAAAAAACTGACCTATTTCAACAGGCCTTAGTTGCGAAGTCTAACGTGAGACCCAACGCTACCGGGTTACATGATACCATATTGACCCGGAATGCCTGGGCTTCAGGACCGGGCGACTGAGCTATGTCGTCCATTTCCAAGACCTTTGGACTGCCTGTGTCCAAATCTGAAACCGGGCATCGAGACATGGCATCGGCAACCACAATTTCACTTCCGGATTTATGCAAGATTTCGAACTGCATAAATTCCTGTAGCTCTAATGCCCACGGCATGGGCCGACTTTTCTTATCCTTCAAACGTAATAACCAGCATAAGGCCCTGTGATCCGATAGGACCGCAAATTCCCGGCCCTCTATATAGTGGCGAAATTTACGGACGGCTTGTACGACCGCTAATGTTTCCTGCTCTGGAGTACTATATTTCAATTCTGAAGGTCTTAAGAGGCGACTGGTATATGCCAGCAGTACTTCCACCTCCCCTTGAATCTGGGTTAACATACCCCCAATACCGATGCCACTAGCATCCGTGGTAACAATAAATTTCCCACCTGGGGTTGGGGCTTGCAGCATAGCAGCTTCCGATATAGCCTGCTTTAAACCCTGATAGGATTTCTCCTCATCGTCGCCCCATCGCCATCGCTGTTGTTTACGTTTGAGGCGATGAAATGAGGGATAAACCGGGAGTGAAACCCACACATTCTTAAGAAGGATGAAACCTGTTTTATGGTTCGTGGTCTGGGAAAGTTCTTAATTGCTTCTACTGTCTCCGGGTCTTTGGCCATGCACCTGCACCTAAAACCTAACCCTAAGCCTCGGGGAGTGTGACGTCTACATAACTGCCCCCTCCCTCCTATAACAGTCAAAAGAAAAGAAAACGTTTCCCCCTCTCTACCATGTGGTTCAGAAGTTGCCTCAATTATTTTTCTTTTCCAGATTTCCCCCCTCTCCCCGCCGACAAGAGAGAAAAGTCCAGTTTGGGGGACCAAAACCATGAAGGAAACATTTCTGGTCGGTTGGCAAAAATCATTGAGTTCTTATATATGTATTTCTAGAGTTTTTGTTGAATTGCCTTCGCGCGTACAAGATTCCTCGAATTTGATAACTATGTCATTAGTCGGTGGCGCCATCTGTCGCCTGACGGGTGAAACTAAAAATAGTTTCTTCTGGCTTGAATTTGAAAATTAGGCTTAAGAAGACTTAAAGCGCGAAAGTTGAAAAACTGTTAGTTGAGCCTTAATAACTAAGAATTGGTTAAACTTCATTTTTATTAAATAAAAATTTGATAAATTTCTCGTGTAGTACTTGTTTTTACTTAAGATTATCTTTTTCATTATTAAAGTAACAAATACTATGAAAAGTTATTAAATTTTATCATGGGTAGAAAATGAGCAGTAGAGAAGTGCGTTAACACTGGTAGGAACAAAAATGTTTCGTGGCATGAGCAAGTATAGAAATAAAGAATATTAATAAAGATTCAGAAGTACAACACTTTTTGAATTGTACTATTAAGATTTCCTACTAAAAATCCCGAGGCCATTAATAAACCCGAATGCACTCCGCATAAATATGATGCTATTTGCGGTGATCCATTAGTTTAAATCGGTCTTAATTATAATTAAAATTGAACTTACACAGCGGTTTTCAAACATTTCTTTCTGTCTAAAGCAGACAATAGCGGCGATAGTAACGTTTACTTGTATTTTTTTCTAGTATGTTTTAAGTGAAATAGATCATTAAATAAACAAAAAACACTTGGAAATAATTTCAAAATATCATTTTTACTAGGAATGTTATGACAATTGAACAAAATTTATATGGAATAGAAAAGTTTAGTGAAAATAACAAAAAACATGGCAGTTTCTATTAAAGCTAAAGAATAATTTTTTAGGACACTTTTTTGTTTAAGGCTTAAAATTCATAAGCTTGAGCATGAATCGATTAAGTAATGAATAACTTCAACGTTTGCGAGAGACTTTCTTAAAGGGGCTCGCCAGACCTTTTGGGGGTACTACTTTTTATTGGGGTAGGAATATTGCTTCCGAAAATAGTGAATTGGCCTATGGTAGCGCCATCTACCTATTTTTTCACGAAGCTGGCTGAAGCTCAGTTCGGTTCAGTTTCAATCAAACCAAACTTTTCAAATAAATATTTTCCACAATTCAAAGAACATGCTAAATATGTGCAAAGCAATTTATTTAGTCTTTGTACGTAACAAAATCAAACGAAGGCGGCAACGTGTCTAGGTGTAATTTGTATTGTATGACAAATATTACTGTTGTTCCTCGTTCGGGTTTAATTAGTTAAATTTTTATTGGACAATGCCTTGCGCATGAAAAAACCAATTGTTTAAGCGCGAAAAAGCGGAATGTTTGCGAGTGTAGAGCCGTAAACATTAAATGTACGTCTCTGTGCCAATGTGGCGAATTAATCGATTGCGCCAACAGCAAGTCTTTCGATGAATATAAAGAAGCAAAGAGAGCAAAAATTTCCCAGACTGTTCCCAAAAAACGAAGTTCGGTTGCTGCTAATAACCAGGTAATTTACTTGCATAGGTTAATAATGCCAAAATCTTAAGATAACCTAAATTTTCAGGCATGCTCCAGCACTGAAAAAATTGAGAAGAGCGTAGAAATAAAGGATTTGACACTTCGAGAAAGTCGCGTTATTCTTTCAAACATTCAAAAACACGATCCAAAGATTTGCATATTGGATTATTTTTTTTGGAGGGTTTCAATGCGAGTGGGTCAGTGGACCTCGGCAAGGATGTGATTATACAGGTTTCAGTACGTGTGTAAGCAGGGGAAGGAAAGGAGGTTTACTTGGGAGGTGACGGACGGGATGTGGGGGTCAAGTCACCTCCGGCGGACACGGGGCAGTCGGCACCTATAGGGTAGGATCGCCGACATGTGTCTTATTCCCTCAAACTTTCCCGCCCAGAAGCTTGGCTTACAGGAGTGCGACACACTCCCGGCTCCTATCAGATTATTTGAACCCAATCAAGGAAAGAAATGAAATTCATGTTGTCGAAGAACCAGTTTCCGATGAGATGTTAGACAACATTTTGAGGGGTGTGGAAAACCCATTGGATCCACCTCTCTCTCCACCTGATGAAGAACTTGTACCACGTTTCTGGCACTGTGGTAATTGCGGTCCAATAAACACTGTTGCAGAGGATAAATGTTGCACACGAGCCCGTAATGTGGACAATGTTTGCATTACGCAAGATGAAAACTTTGCAAACGTAATTTTGAACAGGGAGGTTTTACAAATTCAAATGCAAATATTCCAGCACCCAGTCCATTTTGAAGTTGAAGAGGGTGATGCCAACAGACCATTCCCGTATTTAGCCTATAGGCAGTTTGTTTTTTGGCAATGGGGGCGATTAGGGCAGGGCAATAGGCGAGTAATACCTTCTTGTGTGGTGTTAAAAATAAGGAAAATAGTATGGGGACTATACAGGATTCAACCCAGACAGAATTTTTTAAAGCAATAAACCATTTCTATATCATGTCTGATTTGGCTATTTATTTAAATTTCAGTTTTAAGTTTTTTGATTGTGTTCGAGTAAATTAGTTTTAGCTAATGCGAATGTATTGCTTCGTCAAAAAGGTGTCAAATATTGTCTCTATATCCATTAAAAATAATTAAGGGGACTTCATTTACGTCCCTTTCAGCGCTTTTTCCAAAGCGAGGCGGTGTTGTAAGGACCGGTTTTACAACGGTGCCAGTTTTAGGTGTTGTTGTTGAAAGGACTATAAGCCTTTTTAATCGCCTTTCTTCATTTGTTGTTTATGGGGGTGGGGTTGGGTGTTCGACGTCTTACTAGAGGGGTGAAAAAGCAAGACAAACACCTACCTCTTTTCACTTATGATTCAACCTCGCTAACGCTAGACAAGATGTTAGAATGCAGTCAGTTGTGGAGAGTTAAGGCCTTTTAACGATAACGAGGGGCTCATAAAATTTCTGAATCAAAAGTGACAGCGTTTGATGGTATGTGTCAATTGAGAGTCAAAATAGATTCTAATCCAACTTTTAATATTCAACATAATATTCAATCTTGTTCACAAATTTTCACAAACTTTTAAGAGTCAAAATAAGAATTTAAGCAAACTTTAAACTTACATCTAAGGGAGGTTTGCAATTTATAACCTCTTTTGAATGTCTCCTCAATTGGAGTACCTCCTACAGCGTTTAAGTTTTATATGTAAGTTTAAGGGGTAAAATTTTATAGTTATGCACTAAAATATATTGTTCAATTGTGGACCACTGCATCCGGGGATAAGCGGACCATCGCTATGTGCCATTCTACAAGTTGGATTTTTCTGTTTAATTCCACTTGCGACATATCTTTCTTCATATATGCGGTTTACAATTTGCTTTAAGGGTCTACCCGAATTACTTATTTTCTTTTTGATGGCTTGTAAATAGTTTTCAAATTCAAAGGCACTGAACTTGTCGAGTGACCCATATGTTTCAACATCATTTGTGAGGTGATTTAGGCAATGAACATTGTAGGAAACTAAATGTCTACCGTATATCAGTCCAAAGCTTTGGACGAAGTAACCTAATAGTTCTCTTGCGAACTCTATCATCGAAAATGACAGAACTGTGGATGCTAAAATCCGAATCGCCATATGAAGGCAAATATAGCGGTCATAATATTTTTTGGGAAGTACATCTGCTAAAACTAAAGGTCCCGAGTGCAGCAAAAACTGTCTAAATTCAGTGGCTTTCCAATAATTAATCTCTGTTAGATTCTAGATATCCTGACCTTCTAGTGTAAATAGTTTTCATCCTCCTTGAGTGTAAACTATGTATGACTCAATAGGAGTCGGGCAACCCTGATCTAAACTGACAAAGACTGGAGCAAAATGTTCTTGTGTTACCGTTCAATCTCAATCAAAATTATTGGGCAAATCTAATTAACACTTTAAAACTACATGCCTTAACATAAGCCATAACTGAATGAAACTGGGATTCTTGACCGTAATTCTGACTCTTGACTCCGGCACTTGATAGTGAATTCGCTATTTGATGGTAACTTTGTCTCTTGACGGTAGCTTTGGTCGTTGACGGTAATTTCAATCCTTCAAGGAAACTGAAGTACTTGACAGCAATTCCAGTAATAGACTCAAACTCCGGTTCTTGGCAGTAAATCTAATGCTTGATCGTTACTCCTTCAGAGTTCAGGAGAACCACAGAAATGATGGCTGAAATCAAATTTTGAATTATATCAAATGCACAACCGTCCTCTTAAAAGTATAATTAAATATTCATAAATAATAGCATTCAAATTTCTTTATATTGACGCAACAAACAAAAAACAAAACGTAATAGAAAGAGTAACAATTCTTAACAAAAGGGTAGCGTTTAGAGAAGGATAGTTAGTTGAAGAGGTAAATATACTCGTCTCAAAACACTGGCGGTTGAACTTGGCCAGCTCGACCCTTCCAAAGAACCACGTGTATGTGGCATCATGGAGACAACTTTAAGCTTAAGCCTCGGACGTTCAAACATCTATTTTAATCTAACTTATTCTACATTCAAGGAAGAAATTAACACTTGAATATCGTTTATAAATCTTTAAACTTTTAATTTTTACGAAAATATTTTAAAAACTGTCATTCACAGTTGTCGCACATCCACACTCACCAACCAAGAACCAGCAGAAAAGTGGGAATTGGATGGGGTAAAGGAAAATGACATTCACTCCAGGCATAGCCCACTCGATCCACGCTCACGGACGCTGCGCTACTCGCGCTATAGTAGCGCGAGCAGCTAGCGTCGTAATGCGTGTGGTCGAGTATGGCTATAAAATTATAGATTATTATAGAAAAATTATAAATTTTTAGATCCCCAACTGAGAGCTTTCAATTGGAATATTAAATCAAAAGGACGAAATATCATTAAAACTATTTATTCGTTAGCAGAAGTATATAATACTTCTCTTCGAGAGAAGTATACCACAAAGCGGGGCAAGTGTAAAGTCATTCTTTCCAACATCGTTATACATTTGGAGCAAGGTTACTAAACCAAATCACTTACGCGCTAAATAGTACCCTCATTATAAACCTATTAGCGTTTAATTTTTTGGCAAAGGCATGATTGTGGATTTTTGTCCCACCCAAAGACGAGGTTTGTGGTTTGATTGCTGGGGATTTAGTGAAAAACAGTTATAGAATTCATCTTAATGTGTGATGCCCACCTGAAGTTTGATGAGCAGAAAAGCAAACAAAAAGGGTCAGCCTGGGAAGAATGAACTTACATAACTAGAAAAAATACAGTGTCATCAAATGTGGATGAGAGGAAAAGTATGACAATGGCCATAGAGCCTGCGTTAAAAAACGCGGACAAGTTTCGCCAATAACTATTTAGTTTACTAGTGACTGATGGACTTGCAAACTCGCGACTGAAAGTAGTTCAGATATTTATGCTCCTTGGTTTAACCATAGCCCACTCGATCACGCACATCACGACGCAAGCTGCTCGCGCTATAGCTAAATTACCGAGAATTGCTTTAAACGAATCTAGTGTTAGTCCTCTTCTATTGATTCGATAACCTTACTTATCCATATTATACCTTCAAATACCTTTTAAAACATTACCAGTTACTCTGTCCTGACTACAAAGACAAATCGAGGAAGTTCTAGCATACACAATAGCAGACGACGGTAACCGCTTAACCGCGAATTAACACAAGACCTATTTTAAGGGAGTGAACAGGCCCAGTATAGCTACGCCAAAAAAACGGTCAACTACGGCGAAACTCTGATGACTCGCTATTTTCGGCCATTTTCATACTTTTCCACTCGTCCATTTCTTCTTTTGTTAGCTTATGTTTAGATTTGCTATTTTGAGTGTCTTCCAAAAGTATAATTTTCGTAACAAAATTTTGATATTTGGGGACTGACTCCATGAGGACACTCGAATTCGTCATGAGATATTTTTCTTCACAGCGTTTTTCTAGCAGATTTTGAGTCGTATTAAATTACAGTCGTCTCCAATGAAAACTTTCTCTCCCGCGACGTCTTGTTCATTCATTAGCACCCCAAATATTAGGTCTTGTGAAAGAAACTAAAAAAACGAAGTTAATCGTCACTTTTAACAATCTAAGTAGGTGATGATTGTTCTCATCAACTAGGATCAAATATGGTTTTTTATTAAATGAAGAAGTTATATTTTGTTAGGAATATTATTTATATGAATATGAGGTCAAGTCTACGTGCAGGATATAACTCGCAGTTTAGAACAATAAATGGGAAAATGCGTAGCACGATTGTTAAAAAAAAATAAGTTCCAAACACGTTATTGAAATTGCAAGTAAATTTATTCAAAAGTCTATACGAGGACAAGCAGTTTATTTATTTCAATATGAATCATTAAAGTGTAATTAAACAGGGTTCTTAAAGTTATAAATTTAATCAATATCTTGTCATCTTTCCGTTAACATCGATGACGTTTTGCAACCTTCGTGGCATCGACGCGAACAACTCCGCCGTGTAGTTTTGTCTTTCACCGATTTCCTCCCAGGCAACCTTCACCATAGCCCAAAGCTCATCTGCGTTTTGAGGTGCCACTGTAATCCGTCCCATGCTCTTCTTCATTTCCGCCCAAACGTTTTCAATTGGAGACAGATCTGGTGAACATGTTGGCCATCTAAGAAGAGCAATTTCTGGACGATACTCCCGAAAATATTGCAGCGTTGCGCGCGAAGTGTGAATCCTCGAGTTGTCTTGTTGGAAAGTGAATTTTCCATCCGGAAAGTAGTTGTCAAGGACGTGAGGAACGAAGCTGTGCTCAATTATATCTATATATTTTTCTGAGTTCAAATGCCCATCGATGCGCACCAAACATCCTAGCCCTTCTCGACTAATGTAACCCCAAACCGGAACGGAAAAACGACCACTATTCTTTCGAGAATTAGTGAATGAAGGATCATACCTGCAGCCCATCTCCCTCCATACCCGACACTGATGATTTTGGCTAGAGCAAAAGGTTGACTCGTCGCTTATAATAACCTGATTCCATTCATTTCCCCAATGCAAATAATCGCGCGCAAAGCCCAGTCGTTGTGCTTCTTGCTCCGGCTTTAGGAAAGGTTTGTTGGCTGCGATGCGGCTTCGAAGCCCGGAAGCACGAATCCTTCTTCTGATAGTTTGTTCCGAAGCTTCTAAGTCCATGAGGAATTTGATGGGACGACACGTGATTGTCGGGTTGTTGAAAGCGATGGCTGCAATAACTTCATCCTCTTCTTGTGTCGTAACTCGTTGTGCTCCAGGTCTTGGTAAATCAGTTAAGCGACCATTATCTACGTGAGCTGCAATCCAATATCTTACAGTTGGTTTTGAACAATTCAGTTGAAACGCTATTTGCGCAACACTTCGACCGGCTTCATGAAGAGCTATTAACCTTTCCCGATCTAGATTATTTAATCTCGGCATAGTGAATGTTCTCTACACCTCATTGTTAAGCTCTATTTATATGAAGTGGCCAAATGAACTTTGACCTTAATTCATTGGGCAATTTTTGATAATACAGTGTCGCTGAAGCATTGCCTGAAGAACAAGCACGCATGAATTTTTCCCTTTATATCCTTAAACTGTGAGTTTTATCGTGCACGCATACTTGACCTCACATTCATATATATATATATAATATTCCTAACAAAATATAACTTCTTCATTTAATAAAAAAAACCATATTCTTATCCTAGTTCATGAAAACCATCATCACCAACTTAGATTGTTAAAAAGTGACGATTAACTTTGGTTTTTTAATTTCTTTCACAAGACCTAATATTTGGGGTACTAATGAATGAACAAGTCGTCGCGGGAGAGAAAGTTTTCATTGGAGACGACTGTACATCAAGTTTAATTGAAACAGGCAGGTATTCTTCTGCTATCCGCTTTTTTTCTCTTTTGTCTCTTGATATGGAAAACCAAGGATAAGAGTGACTTCAAACGGAAAAGAACATTTCAAGTTTCCTGAATAATTATGTTGCTATTGGAAATTCTTTACACATTTTTTTTAAAATGTAATAAGTAGTATTAAATAATTAATATTACTATTTTAGTTTTAACATTTCTTAATATAACAATATGGATTTCTAGCTTTCAACAGACTTTCTAAGCAGTGGCACCGCTAGAAACTTTTGCGGGGTAAGCGGTATTTTGTGAATGGGCCCCGTATCTTATAATAAAAAGGCGTTGCTACCACATATATTTAATCGTTTTTATTTATTTAAAGTATTATTTGTGAATAAATAGGTTTAATACATAAATGATAATCTTCTATTTTGTGATTTTGCAAATTCATCAACAACAGTTGTGGGATTGTTCCTTAGAACGTTACAGATTTCTCTGTTGATTGATAACAGAGCTAGATTTAATAGCCTTGCAGATTGCAGTTCGCGAGTAGACTTTTATTCGGTTTAGTGCGCTGAAACTTCTTTCACAAGAGGCACTCGACACCGGAATACACAGCACTAGATCGAAGTATCTCAATAAGTTTAAAAACTGGTCCTTCGTTTTAATTAAGTAATTGTAGCATTCGTCAAGAAAAGATAGTTGATGATTCTTTACAATGTTTTTAACTAAAAGTATTTCAGATTTTAAAGAAATCAAATCAAATTCAAATCTTTCAAAAACCTTGCTAAAATTATTCACGTCTTCATCTCTTAGAAAATTGGCATTCTTTGGCTCAGAGGCCGATAGAAACTTGTATAGACTAGCATTAATTGTTAACCTTCTCATTAATTCATGGTTAAATTTATCCAAAACTTCATAGAATATTAATTTTAATTTTCTTTTACACTGTTAGAAAAAAAGGTGTTTCATGGGTGTTCGGAAATACCTCGAGGTGTTTATATACTCTTTTTAGAGTGTTTTTTAACTGAGATGGTGTTTTCTCCTTAAAAAAGAGCTAGTTGACTCTTTTAAGGTATTTTTTAAGGAAATGGTGTTTCACTGGTACAGTCGCCGCAATTAAAAACTTTCTCTCTCGCGACGTCTTGTTTCAATCATAAGCCGCAAATTATTGATCTGATACAATGGGTATTAAAAAACGTATCTTATATTGTTGTTTCAATAAATTTTTTACTAAGCGTTTTTTTTTGCACTCTCCACTTTCCATTTCCAACTGCTAAATAGGGGGTTTTGAATGATTGGGATGATTTTAAAGAGAAGGTGAACAGTTGAGCATAGCTCGTCCGAATTACCGAATGACATTCCAGTAAAGGGAGAGTGATGTTAATTGCAATTTTCTGAATACACGTCCCCCACGGAATCAATGCCTTGAGCCATATTGCACAAAGATATAATCAACAATTGTGGAATGAAACTTAAAATCTTCCTCCGGTGAAGATATGGCCACGGGTGCGACATTCTGTTCCACTATGGTTCGCAAATGCCAGGGGGTGGAGAAAGAATTCTATCTAGATTAGTGGGCGATTCTTGATGTCAGATTCAACATATGTCTGCACGAACGTTTGGTTGAAAACGGCGCATTTCGGAGAGAACCATCTAGAAATTCAATGGCCAACCAATTCCCTCAATATGTCACCCATTGAAAACCGCTTGATGGAGGAAATAAAGGTTCACTGAAAAGGAGAATACCCACATTCAAAGTATAGCATGGGTCACAAAGTGGTGCCTACATTTGAGAAAGTGGTTGTGTTCATTGTCTTCAACTAATTGGGATTCGCCATAATCAAGATGACGAACCTTTCTCAAGAAACCCTTTATTTACAATGCGAAATTAGTATTATACTAAAGTTACACTAGTCTTAGCAGTGTATCCGATGGCAAATTATGGTCTTTTTGACAATCAATGGAATCTGCTGAGCTGCACGAAGTATTAAATCCTTGAAGGTTAACTAAGGACGCAATTAATGCAGAGTGTGTATATATTTTATTGAGAAAAACCCAACCAACATAACAAGTTAAATAAAGAATAAAGACGCTTTGCTAATTACTATCCAACATTTATTCTTAATTATGAACATGATTAGGATAAATACATTTATACGTTTTCATTTTTAATTTCATTATGCGATTAATATTTGATCATTTTCCCGTTGGCGTTTACAACCTGTTGCATTCTCTGCGGCATTGATGAAAACAGATTGCTTATGTAATCGGGCCGCTCGCCAACCTCTTCCCATGCGGCCTGGATGATGGTGAATAGTTCGTCCTTATCATTGGGAATTATATTGTTCTGGGATACAATCCTTTTCATAATCGCCCAGACGTTTTCGATTGGAGATAAGTCGGGTGAATTTCTTGGCCAGTTCATTACATCTATTTCCGGATGATTCTCATTCAAATACGCCATGGTTGCACGTGACTTGTGTATACTCGAATTATCTTGTTGAAATATAAATTTACCGTCCGGAAAATGATTGTCTACGACATGAGGAAAAAAGGTATGTTCCAATACATCAATATATTTATCGGAATTAAGGTTCCCTTCTATTCGCGCTAAGGTGCCAATTCCATGTTTTGAAATATAACCCCACACTGGCACAGAAAACCGTCCGCTCTTCTGGATTGAATGAATGTTAGCCGCATCATATCGGGTCCCTTTCTCTCTCCACACTCTTACGTGATGGTCCGTAGATGAACAAAATGTTGATTCGTCGCTGATGACAACTTCATTCCATTCGTTCCTCCAGTGAAGGTGAGCGCGCGCAAATGCTAGGCGTTCTTGTTCGTGCTCTGGTTTGAGATATGGCTTCTCCGCGGCGATACGACTGTGTAGCCCAACGTCACGTAATCGGTTTCTAATCGTTGTTTCCGACGCTTCCAATTCCATGATGGATTTTACAGATCGAACAGTGGTGGTAGGATTATTCACAACAAGAGCAGCAATAACGTCGTCTTCTTCTGCAAATATGTGTTAGAATATATTTTTTACCTTAAATTGTTATATAAAGACTATCAGTTTGTCTCACTCTCTCACCAGTCAGTATGCCAAGATTATCACAGGAAGAACGCAATAGGCTCGTTGCGTTACATGAGGCTGGTCGGGGTGTTCCTTTTATTGCGCAGCAACAGGGCTGTTCAAAGCCAACCGTGAGGTCATGGCTAGCCGCTTATGGTGAAAATGGGCGATTGACAGACAAACCAAGACCGGGAACTCCAGGCGTTACCACTGCAGAAGAAGACGACGTTATTGCTGCTCTTGTTGTGAATAATCCTACCACCACTGTTCGATCTGTAAAATCCATCATGGAATTGGAAGTGTCGGAAACAACGATTAGAAACCGATTACGTGACGTTGGGCTACACAGTCGTATCGCCGCGGAGAAGCCATATCTTAAACCAGAGCACGAACAAGAACGCCTAGCATTTGCGCGCGCTCATCTTCACTGGAGGAACGAATGGAATGAAGTTGTCATGAGCGACGAATCAACATTTTGTTCATCTACGGACCATCACGTAAGAGTGTGGAGAGAGAAAGGGACCCGATATGATGCGGCTAACATTCATTCAATCCAGAAGAGCGGACGGTTTTCTGTGCCAGTGTGGGGTTATATTTCAAAACATGGAATTGGCACCTTAGCGCGAATAGAAGGGAACCTTAATTCCGATAAATATATTGATGTATTGGAACATACCTTTTTTCCTCATGTCGTAGACAATCATTTTCCGGAAGGTAAATTTATATTTCAACAAGATAATTCGAGTATACACAAGTCACGTGCAACCATGGCGTATTTGAATGAGAATCATCCGGAAATAGATGTAATGAACTGGCCAAGAAATTCACCCGACTTATCTCCAATCGAAAACGTCTGGGCGATTATGAAAAGGATTGTATCCCAGAACAATATAATTCCCAATGATAAGGACGAACTATTCACCATCATCCAGGCCGCATGGGAAGAGGTTGGCGAGCGGCCCGATTACATAAGCAATCTGTTTTCATCAATGCCACAGAGAATGCAACAGGTTGTAAACGCCAACGGGAAAATGATCAAATATTAATCGCATAATGAAATTAAAAATGAAAACGTATAAATGTATTTATCCTAATCATGTTCATAATTAAGAATAAATGTTGGATAGTAATTAGCAAAGTGTCTTTATTCTTTATTTAACTTGTTATGTTGGTTGGGTTTTTCCCAATAAAATATATACACACTCTGCATTAATTGCGTCCTTACTTAACCTTCAAGGATTTAATACTTCGTGCAGCTCAGCAGATTCCATTGATTGTTAAAAAGAACATAATTTGCCATGGGATACACTGCTAAGACTAGTGTAACTTTAGTATAATACTAATTTCGCATTGTAAATAAAGGGTTTCTTGAGAAAGGTTCGTCATCTTCGTTATGGCGAATCCCAATTAGTTGAAGACAATGAACACAACCACTTTCTCAAATGTAGGCACCACTTTGTGACCCATGCTATACTTTGAATGTGGGTATTCTCCTTTTCAGTGAACCTTTATTTCCTCCATCAAGCGATTTTCAATGGGTGACATATTGAGGAAATTGGTTGGCCATTGAATTTCTAGATGGTTCTCTCCGAAATGCGCCGTTTTCAACCAAACGTTCGTGCAGACTTATGTTGAATCTGACATAAAAAATCGCCCACTAATCTAGATAGAAATCTTTCTCCACCCCCTGGCATTTGCGAACCATAGTGGAACAGAATGTCGCACCCGTGGCCATATCTTCACCGGAGGAAGATTTTAAGTTTCATTCCACAATTGTTGATTATATCTTTGTGCAATATGGCTCAAGGCATTGATTCCGTGGGGGACGTGTATTCAGAAAATTGCAATTAACATCACTCTCCCTTTACTGGAATGTCATTCGGTAATTGGGACGAGCTATGCTCAGCTGTTCACCTTCTCTTTAAAATCATCCCAATCATTCAAAACCCCCTATTTAGCAGTTGGAAATGGAAAGTGGAGAGTGCAAAAAAAACGCTTAGTAAAAAATTTATTGAAACAACAATATAAGATACGTTTTTTATACCCATTGTATCAGATCAATAATTTGCGGCTTATGATTGAAACAAGACGTCGCGAGAGAGAAAGTTTTTAATTGCGGCGACTGTACTACTTGAATGAGTAGGTAGCCTTTAACAATGCAAACCTAACCCTAGTACACTTCCCGGGGCCACGAGCATTCAATAAATTTGCTTATGCTATAATTGTTATATTCCAGTGCCTTAAGACCATTCTAAAAATAACCTCAGTATACTTGCTATTGCTTTAAATATTCCCCTCGATTTCTTTGAATGTTGAAATAGGGAGCGGTTTTGAAATCGTGAAATCATTATTGTCGACGGGTGAGAGGAATTTTAAAGGCAGAGTGTATAGCTTAATCTTACTATCCCTTCTTTTTAAGTAAGAAACAAAAAATGTCACTTCACCACAATTCTCTCCCTTTCAACATTCCTTTCAATGGCGAACGAAAAGTTTTATACAGGCAAAGGCGCTACTCTTTCACGTCTACGAGTACCAAAAATTTGACTATCGCAACCTATACTGGGGGTCTTTTTCCAGAAACTTCTTTTTTCTTGAATGACAACTTAACACACCCCTCACCTAGGTTATTTCTTAAATGAAAAAGGAAGAATATTTTCCTTTTATTTGTTGAACATTTCTTGCTATTTTACAACTTCCATGTTCAGGTTTTCGTTATTTATAGAAATTAATTTATACCTTCTTTGCTTTTAATTTCTTTGAAAAAATGTGTCTTAATTTTCAATAGCAACACTAAAAATAATTTTATGCACTAAATTTTAAGACACAACAGCTAGCTAGGATTTCTAAGAACGATGTACACGTTTGCGGTTTGAATTCTTAAACTCTCTAGTTAAAACGGAAGAATCAACCCGCTACAACAACACGAACTTTCTGAAACCTATACTACAAATCATGATTTTTTTCCACACCGTATGTGCTTTTAGTGGTGTTTCTTATGTGCACAAACAGTCCGCAGTGTGGGGCAAGGGCCATACAAGGTGATGGTAACTTCCAAGTTACAAAAGGTCATAATCATTTAGATGACGACGGCGCGATTCAAATCAAGAGATTCAAATGTGATCTTAAAACCAAACGAAGCGACGCAATCTCCAACCGCCGTGAGCTAACTTTTTGACAGCGTTAGTGAGAGGTTAGTAATAGTTTTATTTATTGAACACATTACGCTTTAAGATGTTTGTGATCAACTTTGAATATAAATAAAGAATATATATATATATATATATATATATATATATAATTTTGTATAATTATAGATATCCAAATGTAGATACTGTCGGTTTTGCATCAGTTGAAAGCGAAATGCACAAAAGAAGATGGAAATTAGTGCCAAATGGTATAAGAACACCCAATCAGTTGGCCGGGGCGGTGGAAAACTCTCCATTTTATTCCATGTCAAAGAGTGGAGAACTGTTTTACTATTCGTTTTTAAACCCCGGTGGTGATGCGTGAGGAACGCTTTTGTTTCTATCTCCGGTATTTACGAACGATATACTGAGAAGAATTACTGTAATACACGCTGATGGAACTTTTAAAGTCGTCCCGAGAATATTCGACCAGTTTTTCACTATCCATGTTGTTGCATTTGATTCCGTACGTCATTTAATCATTTACATCCTTACAGAGAACCGTTCTTTTGTAAGTACTTAGAATGCTTATAGGCCGAGCTTTATAATGTGTTCTAAATGTATAAAAAATTAAAACTATTTCAGACCTTTCCTATGGCGTATGCTTTGATGACTAGACGAACGATTACAGCGTATGAAACCATCTTAAGGAGGTTAAGGCAGAAATTTCCCAATTTTTTACCAACACTCGTTTTATCCGACTTTGAGCGAGCCACGATGACGGCATTCAGAAACGTATACCCACCGGCTATGGAAATTTCTGGTTGTTTTTATCATTTTACCCAGGTATATCAATTTCACAATATATATATCAAATGTGTACAAGCGGATTTTCAAAGGCGCCGCTTGGCGTGTGGAGTATCTTTTTTAGGCGATATTTATTTTTCTGGCACCCGCACACTTTTTACCCTCAACCTGCAGCGCCTTAGAAAAAACCCAGCTCTAAAAAAAGCTGGTGATCCCTTGGTGATAAAATTTTGCATATTGATTTTTAAGAGTGTGATATTGTTATTTAGGCTATTTGGAAAAACGTTGTTAGTCTGGGGTTGCGAGACTTGTACAAAACCAATGACGTTGCGAAAAAAATTGTACGAATGATGATGGCGGTGGCTTTGCTGCCATCAAACCGAATTTGGGAAGGCGAACGCACTTTAAGGTACGAGATACACCAGGCAGAACAAGAAGACAGGGAAATAGCTCGTTTGAACCCGTTAATGGCATACTTCACGACGACATGGCTTATTGGTTATGGACCCAACGTCATATCTGTTCATGGTCAACATCGAGGAACGAATAATAACGTTGAGAGTTTTGATAACCAATTAAACAGGAGAGTAGGCGCTATTCACCCAAATGTTTTCTTCTTTTTGGGTGAGTCAAAATTCTGCTACTCCATTCCATCAAATAATTTTAAGACTATTTCTAAATTGCAAAGGGGTGGTAGGTCAGAAAATAGGTTCAGCTGGGAAATAAAAAAAATTTGTTCTTAAATCTGATATCTTAATTGTCACCTCTTGGACAGCTTCTATGGAAATTTTACAATGTATCACCCATTTTCCTTGCCGATTAAGGAAGCTGTTAAATTGGGATTTAGGAATCGACCTAATTCCATGGCTCAAACGAACTTTCTTGTACTTTTTTATTGGTCACTTTAGATCGACTTAAAGATGTTGAAAGTATTTACAAAAAGGAGTACGCAAGATTGGACAACGGAGCCCAGATTGCGAGGCCACGGGAAAAAAACATTTGTCCAATGACAAAAGAATTGTTAGCTGAAACGAAAAATTGGAGCAAAATCGGTACACCGTCAGGGAATATCTACGCGTGGCAAGTCACGTAGTTGCAGAGTTGGACCGTCCCACTGTGCCGATTCCAGGTGTTATACATGCGCAGCCAGCGACGGCAGCAGTTGGTCCAGCCCCGGCAACACATCGGTCTAGTCCATCCAGCTGCATCCAACCCTATTCGTCCAGTTCTTGCCCCACCCCCCGGTCCAGCGCCGGTACTTGATGTCGACTCAGCCCCGGCCATCGTTCCAGTTCTAGACCTGGCACCCGGAGTTGACCCAGATCCGGCCCCAGCCGTCGGTCAAATCCAGGTCCCAGAAATAGGCAATTTGTGCACGGTATGCATGTAAGAAATACTGTGTTTGATCCATGTGGCCATACTTGCGCCTGCGAAAGATGTATAGACAGGATCATGAATAATGATGTGCAAAATAGGAAGTGCCCATATTGCAGGACCCTCGCCTCAGCAGCTTACAGGACTTTCAACTCATAACTGCAGTTGTTTTTATACTTTACCATTGTTTTTAATTTGGTATTATGCTTTTTCAATTAAAATTTTATTCAGAGTCTACGATAGTTATACGTTATTCCAGTTGTGACACTTGGCGTTATACTAACGTCCATTATATATTAGTCCGGTATACGCTATTCCAGTTGTTAAACTTGGCGTTATACGTACGTCCATTATACATTAATCCGGTTATACCTTATTCCAGTATAGAATTTCGCGGTTATAGGCTAGTCCAGTTATACATTATTCCAGTATTGGACAGTTTTACCTTATTCCAGTTTTCAAATACGACGTTATACACTATTCCAGTTTTATTTTATTCCAGTTCGTTGTTATACCTTATACCCGTTATACTTTATTCCATTTATACTTTATTCCGCCCCCCCCCCCGATTATTTGGGGCAACTTAAAAATGAGTTAGAACCTTATGGGCAAGACGCTTATATTTGTGAATGGGGGAGTGCTGGACCCAAGAACTATTCTCGACCCTAAAACGGGCAAAAAAACTAACATTATTAAAGTTAAAGGATTTTATTTAAACGCCTCTACTGAAAATTATATAAATTTTGAAACAATGAAGAATCTACTGGGGGTAAACAATGAAGGTGAACCCTTAATGAACTCGGTTCAAGTTGATATTGGCCCACAAATCAGACGTCTTCCCGATCATACTCTGATCACTATCCCTCAGACTAAAACATATCAGGTCGTAGTGGATAAAGTTAGAATTCTACCTGAATATAAAACTACCCCCTGCGGTTATATTAACTAGAATCATTGAATATTTTCCACATGAGTTACTTGTATATATTTCGATAGCTGAATCAGTCTTTTAATTAGTATCACGAGTATTATTTTTAGTATTATTAACGTATTTTAACTATAATCGTGTATGACTTATGAAAAATTATATTTTTAGTCATCCCATAGGGAAGCTCCATTTTAATAACAACCTCGATAATCGTACCAAAACGCATCGTAACCATTATATTTCTTTATGAGTACTAAAGATACATGTTTATGCAATGTGCTTAATCGTCTTGTAATTAGTAATATACGCCTAGAAGTAAGCTTTTTTGAATTTGTATGTATTTTGCATTTTAGTCAATTAGTGTTGTATTCATTGCTTTACTCTCAAATCGTATCAAAAAGATTATAATGCTTTATGAGTATTGTAGGTACATGTTTATTTCAATATATCATCATCTTGTAAAATAATATTGCTATAATTTCAATGATGGTGTAAGGATATATGTGCGCTTAATAATCTCGCATGCAGTAATATTGCTATAATTTCTATGCTTATGCAACTATATGTGCTTAATCGTCTCGTAATATACGTATAAAAGTACGATTTTTTTTGAATTTGTATATATTTTGCATTTTAGTCCACAAGTATTGTATTTGCTATCAAAATCAGTATAATTCTTGCTTTTTGATGATGTTTTTCAGTCATGATTGCGCATTTTAACTGTAATCGTATTTTAGCGCGTATGAAAAAATATAATTTTTAGTCAATCCTTTGTTTGTTTAGTTTAATATTTACCTAATTGTGCTTATTCGCCATGTATTCTATGTAATTTGTATTTTCTGATGTTTTATTAGTAATATTTTGCATTTTAGTAAATTTGTTTGTTATCAAAACTAGCGTAAATCGCAGTTTCTGACCTTTAGCAGTACTACTTCATTTTAACTACTTATCGGTAATTATACTTATTAATCTACTACCAAATTGTGTGAAAACTGTCGTAATTCCCCTTTTATGATATTAAAATGCACTATTGTTTTAACATAGTAACTCAATATTCAATACAAAACAGGAGAACACCCTACTGTAAAACCGCATCGTATTTGTACCCTTTTCAATAAACTAAGTATACCATTAAAACTAGTTCTTTAGTATAACATAAGCATACAGGGAGAGACCTCAAAATCATACAAAGAATAACATTACTAGAAGGGTGGGTGTAGAAAGAGCCTACTGAACCCATAGAATTACCACTAAATCATACCATAAATGTACACACTATCCTAAAGATACACCAAATAATAACAATACAAAACATACACCCTTACTGTAGAACTTAGTCGCTGCTTAATTTTCAATAAACTACGTAAACCTAATCTAGTTCTTTAGTATGACATACACATACATGGAGAAACCTCTAAATCATATACAGTATAGCAATATTGGAAGGGTAGGTGCAGAAAGCGCCCACAGAACCTAGAGAATTACCACTAAATCATACCCTAAACGTACACATTATCCTAAAGCTACACCTCATAATAACACTATGGACACTGAATGCCTTCACCAAGTCACATGACGTCATACCTATACACTAAAAATTAATTCAAATTTCCCGCCAACAACATCACGTGACACGTGACGTTATCAATTCCTCCCAACCCCACCCCCTCAGGCATGATAAACACTTGGCAAATAGTAATAATCAACCAGATCTCCCTCCACCACCAGTGGGGCATGACAATGGTTATGCCTCCCTCCCCACCCTCAAGCACGGCACAACCTAGAGGAAAGAGATAGATAGAAAGGAGGGGCAACAAATGGGGTGGGGGTAAACGCCTAATGAGGGCTCCATATAGGCCGACGTTACGCGTCAATAGAGTACCATTCACATGTTTTTGGAACTCTTTGGAACGTCGCTTCCCTCATCTTACTAGAACGTAATATTCAAAATTATTCTAAAAGTACACCTACAGTGTGGCTTAATTAAAAATAAATTCCAAATATAACGCATAGCTTATCCAGTCATCCCTAGAACCATGTCCTCAAGGTTCTTGTTGATGTCGTGGCTGACTGGATTGACGTTCATTCTCATAGATATGAGATGCCACTTACGATCAGAATTTTGCGAAACTAACTTCATTTTTCTGGACACCATTGACGATCTTGCTAGCTACATCGTCACTCCTAATTTTGTTTAATACGAACCCTCGCAAAGTCACTTAGTCGACCGAACTTCAGATGTAAGTGCAGTATTGAGACACAAGCATTTTACATTAAGACTTAACAAATGCGATTGAGGAATTAATAGTAAACCAAGGAAATATAGAAGCAGCATAGGAATCTTTATGTCCGCACCTTCACTGTGTTGAAGACGGGACTGAGATGTGGGCGGGTACTTTAGTACACTCATTGCAGTAGTGACGTCAATCAGGATATCAGAGAATCATCGACGCACAACGAGAATGCTATGCGTTGCTTCGATGTTTTCCACTCAAATTTTATTACAATTCTACGGTTCATATTACAGAACGAACGAGATAGAAAAATCTTGAAATGTTTGGAGGATGTTTCGAGAACACCGAAGATACTCGTACATTGGGTCGATATAAGCAAAACATATTTACACGATCTATATACAGAGGAGAGGCCAAATGCACTCATCGCAGCGGCCTGAGAGTTTTTAAAGGGATAGCCTACACCGAGACCGTGGTCAAAAATGACGAATCAAATATCAACGATTTTAATTTCTACTCCTCGAAACTTCGCTCGGAATATTTGTATTTCGGAATACCGAACTCGATCGCGACATAGTACAAGATATTCAGCGAATATATCACATTATTATTAATATGATGGAATACATCTTTGGTCTTAGGCCACAAAATTCTTGGATCGGAGTTCCATCTAATTCGTCCTTAAACTTGCCGAACAATTTCTAGTTTTTATCACTGAAAAGTACGTGATCTTTGGGATAAACCGAAAAATCATACACTTCACTTTTCGCGACGAAATATTTGTAGAGATTGTCCGTCTGGATTAGATACGTCCGTGATTCTGTATCCGTAAACAGAAGTTTGGCGTCGTTCCCGTACTGAGATCAGATGACATCGTAATGAAAGCGATACATGAGTAACTTCGATAGGTCCAAAATCGCAAACCCGGTGTAGATAGGTCTGTTAAGCATGAGGCACTTCTTTAGTTGGTGAATACCAACAAGGTCATTTTTGAAGATGGTGAATCGCTTGAAGGTTGGAGAGCTGGCTTTCTTTATAGCACGTTCCGGGGTGAAGGTTGAAGGTGATCCATTTTCTCCATTGTTTTACCTATAATAAAAATGGTTCTTAGTGCTTAGTAAGTTATGTTAGGATAGGTTAGGGTTAGGTTATGAATATGGTCAATTTGGTCATTACGTACCGTATACAGCGTTATTTTGGAACTTGAAAAAATCCTTTTCGAAATCCTTGACTTCCATCTTCCTTTTTTGCGAGTTGAATTCAATAAAGGGTTTCAACCACGCCCTATGTTGAAACGTTAATATCCGGTGGATGGAAGGTGGCCATTAAAATTGCCGTTTTTGGGCAGTTTAATCTGTCGTGCCCAGGAGCAAATATTAGCTTGCCTTTTGAATATAAAAAGGGTAAAAATGATATAAGGTGGCCCTCAAAAGGGCCGTTTTTGAAAGTTAGTTTTCCGATCTTTTCTTTTCGGTTTACGCCGCCGCCACTGGCCTAAGTGGCCTCCTCCTTCCATTTGTTTTTACCCACTCTTTGGCGGGGGGCTGGGTTGATTAAAAAGCTTTTCGAAATCCAGGGACCAAAAGCTTTCAGGGGTGCGGGGTCTTTTTTTGACGCATCTATGTCGTGAACATAGGTTCTACCGCCGCTTCCGCTCATTATCGGGTAAAGATGAGTAGTACTAAAAAAATATTTTTAAACACCGCGACAGAATACGATTACTAATAATAAATCCATATACCTCATCGCAGTCTAATAATAAATCCATATACCCCATCGCAGTCTTCGCAAGAATGGCCAGGTAAATGCATCCTAGCCGCCTTTCCCCGCACTGGAAAATTAAAATTTTTCTCATCCACTTTCCCTTTTTCTGGACTGCAAAAATAAAGTAGTAAAACTATTTTACTGCGCTTAAAATTCGCCATAGTTAAATATAATTACTCATCAAGACTGTCCAATCGCGGCTTTCCTCTCATCCAAAGGAACAGAGCCGCAACGGCTAGAGGACGCCAGTTCCGACCCTTCCCCTGTTATTGCGCGCGAAAAGTTGGTTTCCGATTCTGCCAAGATATTTTTTAAGGAAAAATACAAAAGAAAAAACCTAATAAGAACATTTAATTAAAAGTATTTACGTCTTTGTCTAAGAGCTTCCTGCAGGTTCTTTATTTGGGCCTGCAAGGACTCATTTTCCACAGTCAAAGTGTTCACTTTACTAGACAGCTGAACGTTTTCTTCGACCAACCTCTCGTTTGCCGTGTACAAAACTGTACAGATAAGGAATATACAGTATTTTCTAATTTACCCAAAATCATAAAAAGTGTAAAAAAAGTTATTTAACCTTCTTGTTTAAATTTATGGACATCTTGCATCCCGCGATAAAAATTCAACAACTGATCCATCTAGTAAATTAAGGGGGAAGACAACTGAAGACTTATCGAAATAGCCCGTTTTAGTTCGAGTCCAGTCCCCAAAATAATAGCCCTATACGGATGAAATTTTACTGACTTATAGTTCAAACCTTCTCCTAACGATAAAAATATTTTTCATTATTTTTAACTCAATATTTAAGTCAGAATATTTTTCCCGCCGGTGAAGTTTTGGATGAAGTAATTCGAGACCAGCTCTTACAATTCAATACCTAATTATTTGCCCAATATGTCATTCGAAAGACAAGTTTGAGCTGTATCGATTAAAATAATTTTGAATTAAATCCGTCCACTAATAAAAGAGCTGCACCAGAAAAACTTCAAATCTAAACAGCTTCAATACTTAATTCCTAGAGGGCACCCTATCTGGGTATAGGCTAAACTCTGAACTTCTCCTGCCATATAGAAGTTTTCCTTCTATGCAGGCATAAAGACTGGCGGAACGAAGGGCAAAGGTAAAACTGGCCACCGCAGCAAGATTTTGAAGTTCTTTTGTTGTACAGAACTACCGAGGGGAGGGGTATATACGGGAGACTATGAATGCCATTTAGAAAGGCTTCATTCGCTTCGTCAAAGAATTTTGCTGCTCGTGGATTTCGGGGCTATTCCCGCTTATCAATAACAAAATTCTTCTTTATCCTTCTTGAAATTAGGCCTCACTGACCCTCTCCCGGGTGTTCAAATAAAATTTGCTTTACTAAATGATTTTTAATAATAAAAGGGTGTCAGAAATGGTCATACAACCAGTTTTAATCGATTTAGATAAATTTAAAATAATTTTCATGTTATTTCATTATTCTAAATATAGATAGCTTCCACTAAAAGGGCTAGAGAAATTTCCTCGCCCTCTCTCAGCTTTAACTGCAGTGCAGTGTTGTCAGGCCCTCTGAAAGAGCCAAGTTAGTCAAGTAGCGAGTGAAACTGAACTGCTAGCCTTCTTCTCTGCATTTTGTTTGGCTCACAAACGGTCTGGCGTCGAAAAGAGACGTGGTCGTAGTCTAATACATGGTATTGGAGTAATATTTCTTCCTATAATGAAGGTGGCGCTTTTTTCTACTAAGAACTTTTCTTGGTGGTCTTTTTTTCGATTAACTTGATTTTTTTCTTAGGGTGATTAAGGAAGACTTAACTCTGTTGTCATATACATTTTAATTTCGAAGTTGGTTAGCGATATAAAGTCTTAGGAAAAGTTTAGCTAAATAAATTAAAAACTAATATCGTTGTGACAAAATTAACTAAGCCTATATACTACTGGCAGTAGAGAGGGGCCTAGACTGTGTATCCCTCCATCTGGGCGTTCTCTTGTAAGAGGGGATACTGTACGTGCCCAGTAGGGGGATGACACTGAGCTAAGAGAGAAGAGTATGACGTTTCCATATGCAGTACTGTCATAACTGTATTAAAGTGATGCAAAGGTTCACTAACCGCAAACTATGTGTACATTTTAGGAGCAAGACTCACACCTTATCTGACACTCAAATTATCCCTTCTTTCGAAAAGCGCTTCTAATTCTAGGAGAAAGGTCGCTCTCTTAGATAAGACTTAATACTGCCTCTAATGCTAAAGGAGGGTTTTTTAATTGACCGTAACTTTTTTCGTATTGCGTTTGCTGCTTTGAAATTTTGCCAGTGAACTAACATTTGGGCCATAATTATGTGGTTAAAATTTCAAAGATGTCCAATTAATAGTTAATTCTATAAAGTATAAAGTTGTTAAGGGTGGTTTTAGAATCCTTAAAATTAATCAGACATTCGGTGAAAAATACTATATTTTTCCATAGACATAACATGGGAATTTTATAGAAAGTGGGGGCCAACCCCGCAGGGATAAAAGGAAAACTATTTATTCGATACGTTTGGGAACCATCTTAAATGAAAGAGAACAGTTCATTGTAGCGCCTTTTTTTAGTTTTATTAAGATCAATTAAGTTAAAGTATTGATTTTATCATTATTAACTCATACTTCTAGTTACGATATTTTGGATATTGAATTTACGGCGTTTTACCACTGTTAGAGACACGCATTTGGCCCTAATTTTTTATATTGGACTTACGGCGTTATTGTCGTGATTCACGCCGTTAGAGGGATATTAAGTAAGAAAAACATGGCGTTTGAGCTCGGGTGCTTGTAGGTACTTGTGGGTACTTGTAGGCACTTGTGGGTGCTTGAGGGTGCTTGTAGGTACTAGTGCGTGCTTGTAGGTACTTTTGGGTGCTTGCAGGTACTTGTGGGTGCTTGTAGGTACTTGTGGGTGCTTGTAGGTACTTGTATGTGCTTGTGGGTACTTGTGGGTGCTTGTGGGTACTTGTGGGTGCTTGTAGGTACTTGTGGGTGCTTGTGGGTGCTTGTAGGTACTTGTAAGTGCTTGTAGGTACTTGTGGGTGCTTGCAGGTATTTGTGGGTGCTTGTAGTTACTTGTAAGTGCTTGTGGGTGCTTGTAGGTACTTGTGGGTGCTTGTAGGTACTTGTAAGTGCTTGTAGGTACTTGTAAGTGCTTGTAGGTACTTGTTTGGTGCTTGTAGGTGCTTGTGGGTGTTTGTAGGTACTTGTAGGTACTTGTAGGTACTTGTGGGTGCTTGTAGGTACTTGTGGGTGCTTGTAGGTACTTGTGGGTACTTGTAGGTATTTGTGGGTGCTTGTAGGTACTTGTGGGTGCTTGTAACCATTGTTAGAAACTAGAGAGAGAAATTAGGCAGTAAAACTGATCATGCCCTGAACTATGAGAAAGAACAATATGACGGTTGACTAAAGTACACTTGATATTACATCATTTTGCAAAACCGCGAGTAAAAATCTTACTGTCCCTTTTGAATTTGGCTCCATTGGTTTTAGAATAATTAAAATGTTCCACTGCGAAGCATGCCGGTCTCGAATGGGGATGTAACGTCTTTAGGAACCTTTCAAAACGCTAAACCATACACGTACTCTCCCAAAAGTAATTAAAGTAATGATAAAATGTTTTGGGGGAATGGAATTGTGGTCGAAAAGCCGAGATAAGTAAATTTTTGAAATTGATTACCAGTAAAATAATTTATTTCAACGGAAAACGGTAATGGAACGTTGTTTATTCTTAAGCATGCATTTAAGTTTCAATTAAAAAGAAAAATTAATATCTGATCCTTCAGACAAGTGATAACCTCAGTCTTATCGATACTTTTTAAGTCTTGATTCTAATGAAGACATTTTTGATTAATTATGAAGGGTGTTATCGTCACGATTTATCAACCAAAACTAAACGTATGTAAATGGTTTGAAAATGAGTGATTAGAGTAAGTGTTATATTTACGATACATAGCAATAACTGAACCTATAAAATAGGTTTGTAAATCACTAATTTTAATAAGTGTTATTTAAACTACATATAAACGTGTGCAACCAGTTTAGAACGGACCAAATTCTGATAAGTTTTGATTCGACGTTATTTAGACGTTCAGAAACGTTTGATTGAGTGAGCAACTAGATCTAGCGTTTCATAAAACTCGTTGCTTATAAAATCCATGAAAAAGTTTTATAAACCCCTGACACGAAATATAAATCAAATATTAACGGGTTTTTGCTGCCTGGGTATGAAGGAATATTAAAATATGCATTTTTAATCAAGGTAGTAAAAAATATACTCAAAAAGATCATTACTTCTCCCTCTGGGTAAAAAGCAAGCTCATTTGTTGAATATATATGCATAAAAATGGTTTGAATAATATTACTAATCTATGAAGCAATATTAAAATATGCATTCGTAATCTAGATAGTCAAAAATAAACTCAAAAAATCATTATGTCTCTCTCTCTCGGTGTAAGCAACGAGTTCATTTGTTAAATTTATGTACTTTGAAGTGTTTCGGAAACGGGCCCCTCAGTGAGATTGCACATTTTATGGAAGATCAAGGAGCGGAATCCAGGCGTAAATCCAAAATTTCCATTTCGTCACTCGTTAGATCGCTCATCAAAACGAGCAGCGTTCGTTTTTCAAGAATCCCAGTCAATATTGAGACTGAAATTTGAAGAAATCATCTTGGAAGATATTAACCTAAACTGTTCATCTTCAAGGTATGTTCATTTAATTTTTGCAAAAAGCCTCGTCGAGGTAACTAAGATTGGTATAACTCTTCACTTCCATCCCGCTTTGCGGTGCCTGCACTCTAGGCATTTTGGGTCCAGAGAGTGTGCAGAGGCGGCTAAGGGTCAGCTTTCTTATACCGAGCGTTGCCTTTCCCTTTCCTTACATCGAAGAGACTTATTGAACAAGATATTTTGAGGAAGAGGGGTTCAAGTCAATTTGGGTCATCAGTTTCGGCACTTGGATGCAACTCAGTGTTAATCTTTTTGATTTATCGGGAAGCATTACATGTTTAAACGCTTATTGTAAGTAAAAATTAGCGGACATCTTGGCGTAAATTCTGCAATTTTTATAGGCAGTAATCGTGAGAGATATCCATCGACAAAAAGGTTACTGTTCATCTCGCGCATTAATACGCGGCTCTGTAAGATAAAAAGCGAGAAGTCGGTCTAGACTGTCTTCAAAATTGAACAAAAAACATGGGTTGCCTCGAGATTTTGCTCGCGTTGATAGGAAACAAGGTGCTGAAATTGTTTTTTTGCAGTTTTAATTTATCACGGGAGTGATATCGTAAAAAAGGGTTAACCTGGTAGGTAAGTTGTCACTCGCAAAGACCTTAAAATTTGTCAAGCTTAGCTTTTATTTGCACGAGCCAAATTTCGAAACCACTATCTCTTTTTGTTCAAGGTCTTACGATGCCCTCATAGAACGCGAGAGTTTGATACTAACTCTTTATGCAATAAGTACACTAAGAAATTACCGTAAAATTTACAGTCAAATACTCGGTAGCTAGCTGTCAGTATTTTGAGAGTGAAAAAAAACCTCAAATTGAAGTTAGAAATCAATGAAAAACGGTAGCAAACAAGATGGGCCCGTCACACCAAAACATTATTGCACAAGTAAGAAATTTATAGGAAATTTGTCCAGTGAGGCAATTTCCCCTATAGCTTTGTCAAAGTTATCTTATTATTGTCCCTGCTTAGAAGATTACCGACATAATAACTCAGTAAAACAAACCTAACGAAAAGAGACTGGAGATCGTAAAGTGAGAAAAAGTAGCAACCCATTTTTCAATAAGTCTTTCTCGATTGCGTGGACTTTCTTTTTCTCAATTATTTGGAATTGAGACAAAACCTTTCATTCTTTCTTTAAATGTCTCCTCGGCAACCTGTAAACTTGGTTAGATCATATGAAACATTAAAAAGTGCAATAACTAGTTAACATTAGGGTTGGTTCCATTTGGAGAGGGTGCTTAAAACCGTATTCTCTTATTTCTCTAACCCAAATCCAAAATGGTATTTCTATCTCAGCTAAACACTTACTCGTCCCAAATGTTCGCCACTTTTTCTTTCATTGCGTAATTTTACTTTAGCAGAAATTACACTAAGGCTATAAATCATTTACGATAAATTATTTAGTCCATATATTTAAAATTAGAACTCAACTCATTTCAAAACTAAACCTTTCCCAAATGTTTTGAACAGTTTAGTTGAAATTATTTAGTTAAGCAATTAGTGATGGTCAGTTTACCAATATCGGTTACGCTTTCGATATTAATTTTTTAACTTAATTGAACAAAAATATCAATAATAAACTAATTATCTACGGGAAAATATATCAAGCTATTCTTCAATTTTTCATGATAAGATTCAAAAGAAGATAAATTTTATTATTTTCTGACACAAAAATTGGCAGCTTCTTACTTAATTCCCGAAGTTTTTCTACTCTAAAATAGAACTTTTAACATTCGGTTCTATTAAGTAATATAAATATTACTTTAGTTTCTTTTGAACTAGTTTCTATATAGGAAATTTAACCAAGTGACCATTACCGATAATTTGCCAATCCCTGTTTAAACCGATACCAATAAATCGGTTTAGCCAAATTTCGGTACCGATACCGATTTCAATATCGGTATCGGCCCATCTCTATGAAATAGTTGGTGTTATAATTATATTTCAGATTCATTGAGTTAAAAAAATTGGTATAGGTATTTCAGTTAATTCTGATATTGACATCGGTTAATATACGATATCGGCTAAGGATGCTAGTCGGTTTATAAGATTAAATCGGAACTTTAAGTGTCACTTGACAGCAGTGGTGGAAATTTTCAGAAGAATCTTCCTTAGAAGGGCGCTATCACGCCTTCTAACCCTTCTTTTCCGTAGAAGAGAGGGCAACACTATAGAAGCTGAAGGGCGCCTTCTTTGAAAAGAGGATTGGGTAAAAGAAGGCACAACTTCCTTCCTACTACCCTACCTTCCTTCCCAGACCGAAAAATGCATGGAATGGAGCTATAGCTATCGCGAGCCTCCCTTCTAAGATTTGGAAGGCACTCCCTCGAGAAGGGAGGTGAGCCTTCTTTTTTGGGAAGAAATATCTCTTCAGAATTAAAGAAGGCAACTGGCTGGAGAAGGGTGTTTACCTTCATTTTTTGGGAAGGGACAGTGGCAAAGAAGGGAAGTTTTGGGGCAGGGAGGGAATAGGCATTGCCCAAGAAGGGCAAGGAATTCAAGAATATCGTGATCGAAAATAGGATCTAGTAAATCACGATAATACCTTACCTGTAAAAAACTACATTCGAAATTGAAGGTTTTTGCGTTCAATACCGTGCCACTGTTGTGGTACGCATTGTCAATAAAATATTAACGCATAAAGTGGTATTTAATTGTACACGTTAACGATATGTTTAAATTTGAATGCTAATATTGACATTCAAAATTTCACGCTAAGGAAGCATGTAGATTAAGTCATTTTGTTATTTAAATATGATTGTACTAGAGTTTAAACGAGGGCGATTTGGCGTTCAAACGAAAGTGTTTGGCGTTAAATGTAAGTGCTTTTGGCGTTCAAACAAGAACGATTTTGATGGCCTTACAACACTCTTTACTTTAGAGGGGACCATCACCAAACAAGTTTAGTTTACTATGTAAATAATCAGTCACTTAAGCAAGTAATTAAGTTTAGCTATAGCCTCCATTTTCTTATAATTTTCGTAATTTGTGTGTGCCTGTGTTCATGGAAAAATTCGACGTCCTAGCCTAGTTTCCGAAAACGAAAATCGACTGAAGAATTAATGGTAAAGAAAAACTGGCAAAATATAATGTTTTTGGACATCTAAATATAACAAAAATAACTTGTTTAATTATATTATTAAAATCTTAATTAAACCAGTGCATTTACTTCGTGATTAAATAAGAGGTAAACCTGAATTCTTTTAACAATACACCTGAAAAACTCCTGTGTGTATGCCAAGAAACTCCCATTTGAACAGAACAAAGCTCCTGTGTCAACGCACTTAACGCTCTCGTTAAAAAGCCAAAAATGCTCTCATTTGAACACCAAAAACACTAACGTTTGCACACCTAAAAGGCTCTAGTTTGAATACTAATAAAATCCTATTAGAACGCCAAAACGACCATGACTGAACGTTTCATTTGAGCAAGGCGGTTATTTAAAATTGAATGGGATAAAGATGTATTTTTGAATGGTAAATATAAGCTGTTCAAAAATGAATTCTAGCGTTAAGTTTTGATCGATATGACGGTAGTTTGTTCAAAATTGTATGTTCAAGGTTAGTTTTGAACGCATAAAACAATCCTTGTTCAAAATTGAATGTTTCTGATTAAATCTCAATTCGTCAATAGAGGCTGTTAAAAATTGAACGGTCGCCAATCTTTTTGAATGCTTAAACCACGCTCATTGAGTGCATCTAACAGATTGGCAGAAAGGTATGTGAGGACAGTCAAGACGGTAATACAGAGAATAGCTGGCGGTTCTTCGGAAGAAACGGAATTGATTGGAAGTACTCTGGTGAAATATAATGAAGGATCTCTTCGATAGAGACTAGCCCGATTTCTTTTAAACCATATACGATCGCCCGTTGAAGGAGGCTTATCCCCGGCAGAATACATCCTAAACAGGACCATCTTGACGAAACTGAATTTCGTCCTTGCCAGCAACAAACAAGCCATATTACTTGACTAAGGACGAGATTTCCAAAACTATACAAGAAGTCATGGCAAGGTAGAACGGAAGGGGGCCGAGTTGGATAGAAGACAATGTACTCCGAAGACGAAAAAAAATGAAGATCGAAATTAAATGCCAAATGGAATGATACGCCGACATAGGAATCAAATCGGGGTCAAATTGAAAAATAGCAATAGATTCCTAAGTCACCGCAATCCAGCACCCATTGAACCGAGACAAGAAAGGTCGGAGACCTCAACATCGGAAACGGGCAGAGCAAACAACACAATAATCTTTTTGGGCACACGCAACCGGAAACGATATCTACACCATTGGCCAATCCTTCAGCAGTGACGTCAAGAAACAAGAACCCCCAGCGATGACTATCTCCACGCCTGGTTAACGGATATGCTCAGCACCAACGAGTACTTACGACACACAAATCACTACCCAACGTACAAGCCCCTTTTTACGAAGGAGCACTAGAGAAAAAAAACCAGCTGAAAGACTAGGACTATAAAAAATAGGGGAGTATTTTATGAGTGTGCTGGCCATTTTTTGTGTATAAAAAGACAACCAATCGATAAGAGGGGGTATAAATGTACACTCAAATAACGAAGCCGGCATTCAGTGTTGCGCGGCCAATTGATAATGAACATGTAACCCGATTACTTGTAATCAGTTATTGTGTCATGTGCATTCCTCGACCTAAAAATCCTACAGTCGTTCTACCTTCGGGCAACACATACTCTCTTCCGCAGATCTCATTGGAACGTGAAACCCACAACTACAACTTCTTATCTAGAAGCCCGATTTTTCACCAAAATCTGTCTTCATTACATTAAATAACGACCCGTTATTCATACTACATACGGAGGTCTGGCTTTTGACTCCACCATGGTGTTAAAGGAAAACAATCTATATTTTGGCTAAATAAATTATTAGTTTTAATAATTTAACTATTTTTAATTCATTTTAAAAAGTACTAATATTCGGTGCCTCTCTGATCACTGCTCTCCGTTTTGTTGATCGGCAAAAACTCTAGTGAATCATTTACAGTAGCCTCGGTACCCTTTTCTCACTTGGAGAAACAACAGATTTGCATCTAAAAGTAGTTTTCAAACTTTCGCCAATTTAATATTTTACATTCCGATATAGATGCTTTGAAAGTTGCAAAGGAATGCAAATAGTTCCAATATAATTTTGGTGTTAAAAGTAAGAGCTTTACTATGTTTAAATAGAATGAAAAGTTTTTAGAGCTAAGATAGGGCCATTAGACTAAAATAAACCAATACCATTATTATTCATGAAACCTAAGACTTTGCCAAAGAAGGCGGTAATATTTTTACTACCGGTGGATCTCAATGATTATTTTATAGGAGCGTTACGTTAGAGAACCGTCATATGGTTCTGTCTTGTAGGTCAGGGCATGAGCAAGATCAATCCCCTATTTCCCTCTCTTTCGTCTCTATGGTTCATACAATTAAGAAAGTAACATTGACTTCATTTTACGAGGAACTCACTTTAGGGCGAATGTTAATTACGAAATTCAGTAGAGTGCACAGACAAACGGCGGGTTGAGTATCTATTTCGTTTAAGTTAACTCAAGTCGCATTTAAATATCCCTAATCAGCTAGCATTTCTTCCAAGAACTGCAATGGATATGCAAGCGGAAAATGTAAACGATCTCCCATTTGTCTGATAAATATTAGTCCTTCGACACGAGCCCTTTCGAAAATAATGCAAAAATATATGATAAAATATTTTGAGAAAATGAAATTTTGGTGTTAAAAACGAAGATAAGCATTTTTTTAATAATTGTTGTTTTATAATCAAGCCTCTTATCTGAAACGTTTCAATATCTGGGACAGTCAATCCAATTGGTTCACTTACTTTTTACGCTTTCTAGTTTTCTTAAAGATGATATTTATGATGTATCCAAGCGTTATGAAGGTATTTACAAATATTGGGCGTTGTTTAAATATTCTATTCTTACACTCACATAATCTAACACCAAAGCCACATAAGCTGACATTTGGTAAGAGGGGATACTGTAGGCGTCTAGTATTGGGGTAACACTGAGTTCAGAGATAGAAGGGTATGACTTTTACGTTCGTAGTACTGACACTACTCTATACTTTATACATAAGAAATTTCTAATGAATCAGTGTAAATACTGTTTAACTTCGAATTTTTTCTTTGCAAATTCAGAGTCACATGTTACTTGTATGGTATTTATTTCGAGACGTTTTACAAATATACAAAAGCCTAAATCATGGATAATAGAACTGTACTGAAAGTCTTATTGCTATTCGTAAGTAAAGGTTTTATTCAAGTTGTTAATTCTGTCCTCGCACTATACTTAAAAGTTGTGTTGTAATTTGATTTGTTCACAACTTCGAAGATAATTTTCTATCTGCGTGCTAGGTTTAAAAGTGCTCGATTATTCGTGGTGATTTAAAGATTCCAGTTGTTGGTAATTTCTTATAAGTGCATTTTTTCAAGAATAGGGATAACGCGTGTGAAAAATATTGTATTACCATATTTCCAACTCTGGTATTTCACTTACAAACACGTAGTATTCAAAACGAGAAAGTGATAGTAATAACGAAAGAAACGAGTGAAACTGTCCGGTGCCGATTCGAAATGTCTAACTGCCAAACCGTCGGCAAACTTCTTTTATCTTGAATAATAACAGATCATTGTCCTTCTCTTAACTGTCATGTTGACCCAAGAGCGTTGCATTAGTTAACCAATAGCATATATGAAAGCAAAATGTTTCATTAACCGACTTTAAGTATCTTAGGTCTGCTGATTTGTGGCCGTTCCAAATTTAACCTTGCGCCCCACTTTGAATGCCAATATAAAATCAATTCCTTCGGGCTTCATTCAGAGGTTTGTAAACTAAAACGTGTTTTTTCTTAAACACTGTTCGAATAAACGGAAGTTAACCAGATCTAAAATTATTATATTTTGTATATTCTTGGTGTTTAGCTAAGAATAAGTTAAAATAGTTTTTTGGGTGTTCAGTCATAAATTTAAACGCAATCCAATCCGATAAAGGGAAAGAATTTCTCTCTTCGGTTGTGCAAAAAATTTTACATCAATTTTGAATAAAATATTTTACTACCAATTCTGAAACCAAAGCTTCTGTAGTGAAGCGTTTTAATTGTACTTTAAAAGAACGTATGTTTCGTTATTTTACCGAAAACAACACTCGTAATTATATCAAGATTCTTAAGGATCTTGTTGACGCTTATAACAAGAGTTACCATAGTTATAACAAGATGACCCAGTCATATAAGTTTTAACCGCCCTCTAGTGACAAGAATTAGTATTAGTATGTTCATTATAAGATGACCCCAGCTAATTTAGAATTTCGGGTTTTTTTTTACCTCTCCGAGTGACGTATATCCAGGAGAGGTTCTAATTTCGACGTGTCTGTCTGTCTGTGTGTCTGTCTGTTGTTATTGACTTACACCCCAGGGGACCGCGTTCGCAGTTTTCAAATCGGAGCAAACGTTTTCCCAAATTCCGGACCGCATCCCGGAAATTTGGAAAATTGTATTCCACTTACCATAGCTATTATCCATTACCTGTCTAACCATAGCTATTTTCCATTACCTGTCTAACACCACCATCTTCTGTTCTTTGTCCGTCCCACACGGACACCAGTCTGTACTTACTGGCTTCTAATCACCAATATCTTTTGGACTTCGTCCATCCCACATGGACACCAGTCTGTACACACTGGCTTCTACACACCACCATTTTCTGGTCTTTGTCCATCCCACATGGAACACCAGTCTGTAAACAGTGGCTTCTAATCCCCACCATCTTCTAGTCTTTGTCCATCCCACATGGACACCAGTCTGTAAACAGTGGCTTCTAATCCCCACCATCTTCTAGTCTTTGTCCATCCCACATGGACACCAGTCTGTACACACTGGTTTCTACACACCACCATCTTCTGGTCATTGTTTTTGTCCATCCCACATGGACACCAGTCTGCACACCTGGCTTCTACTCCATCATCATCCTTAAGGTTAAGACATACGCGGCGATCGGCCAGGGTTACGAGAAACGTCCGGCCTCCCTAAGGTGGGGCTTCCACCAAAGGTTCACGCAATTGCGCTGTTCTTATCCATAGCTGCGATTCGAAACCCTTATATACTACCTATTTTAGTTAGGCGAAGCAACCGGCGTATGCTTTATTTCAAACGCCAATATTAGTCAAGTCTCTCAAGAATGTTTAATTGTTCGTTTTTAAAGCGATGTAACGTTCAATAAGGCGAATAACTAACGAAGAAAATATTAAATATTAATTATATTTATTTTAATATTTAAGATAATCTTGTTTCTCAATTCAAAATTAATACGGAAAGAGTTAAAAAGCAGTCTATGTTATTGTCTGTGTGTGTCCGTCCGTTATTACACTAGTGCCGCAGTGCGCTGCGTTAGAAGTTCGTTTTGTTTTGATGTGTAAAGAAATCCTACAGAACCATAATATTCCCTTTATCCTTAACATAAAGTGAATATGATGAAATATTTTTCGTAATTATGATGCATTTAGTGCTTTTGTAGCTTTAAAGCTCTGTTTCATTTTGATATTCCAAAGGTTTTTTTAATATTATTATTTGAAATGGCTGTTTATATATTACTTAAGCTATACTATATCTGTATATAGAATAATCCTTGGTTTAGTAGTTTCATGAAGAAAGCTAAGATCTAGACTCCGGCAATAAGCTTAGTGAAATTTAGAGTAAATAATTGAGGCCTGAGATGAAGTAAACTTTGGGTTTTGATTTTCGTGTCTGAAATGAAGAGACATCAACTGTTCAGAGTGAGCCGAAAGTTAAATACACTCTTAAATAATCAGGTTAAGATTTTATAATAGAAGAAGAGATCGTGGTGGCAATTAGATTAGTAGGGATAAGGTACAGAGTTTTTATTCTCTTTATGGTGCGCATTGACTATCAGTGCGTCTAGCTACAATTTAGCTTTGGTATTATTTAACGTTAACACTCATGTTGGCAAACTAAGAATATTGTTGAGGTGAGACGAGACGATAGTGTTTACACTGCTAACCAGTTGTGAATGTAGCTATCAGAATATAGGGTAAACAGCTGAAGCGTAGACTTCATTTCCTGTTCTTTTTGCCATTAACTGATTTCCATGTGTCCAAGATTTATCCTTATTGGAAGTAAAATGTCGTCTGCTTTACTGTATATTCGCTATGCTTGGAATACTGCTTCAATATTTCGTAAATTTTTACTTCAAAAAAGAGAAATAATTCCATATCTAGGTAAATAACTTTGTAGTAGTAGACCTCTTGACTCGGAGAGGTAATATTTTGGTTTTCCCAACTTGTCATGTTTATAAAATAGCATTCCTATTATGAATAAAATCAATCTAGTAATAAACTACAGTAACTTACTCATTAGGTTCATTTTAAACTTACCTACAGAACTTTATCTTAATTAAATTACAGAATAATATTTATTAAACTAGGTTCCCTGACTTTGCTGAAAATTTTAAAATCCTTGACTTTTCTGACCTTTTCGGCCCATTTTTAAATTCTTGGACTTTTCCAGATTTTCCAGGTACTGTGGCCTTTCCTAGGGCCTTTTTTACTCCTCCCATTTGATTATCATTGTTGTTCTCATTTGGGTCCAGTGTTCAGTCACTACCTCCTTCAGAATTTAGGGTCAGGGTGTTTACATTTACCAGCGATTGTTCACATTTGGGTCCTCTAAGGGATTTATAA
>JAEQBA010002397.1:148581-237436 GCA_019434445.1 Phalangium opilio | reverse complement strand
TGTTAATACGCTAAAAAGTGCCATCTTCAAAAATGTAGCCTGGGAAAAGAGAGCGTGATCGAGTGGGCGATGCTAGTGGTTGGAAGTCGCGGGGGTTGGGACAGTGATAAGGAAGTTGAGATGGATTGGAAATGATTGATGGGGCGACCTGCGGCACCGTATCTCTCCCTATGTACCCCGCCCACGCCCCTACCCTTCGGTAGGCGATTGCTAAGTGCTGCCGCGGAGCACCATTTTATTTGTATGAGAACTAGCTTCTATTTTGAAGATAGAGGGAGCGCCCTTTACAATTTCGTCCAGTACGACCCTACCTAACCGCTGAGGATGCTGAGAGGACTATGTTGCCGTAGGTGGGGGTACACAGGCAACGCTATAGGTATGGGGGTTTCTACTCCATTCCTCTCTCTTCAAGGTTGGGACTCCAGGCATAGCCAACTCCATCACGCACTCGACAACGCAAAGCAACTCGCGCCAGCGTGGGAAATAAGGCGGTGACACGGGCAAATGACCAGTTTTAAAATTCCCTGGTCCAGTTCAAAAATTAAATCGGAGGGGGTCAGTGGTCCACGAGACTACTAAGAAAGTTCAAGGGTAATCAGACTCCACGCATTAAAATTCTAATATTTTAATTATCCACTTCTTTAGTTTAGCAGACGACGTGCTCTGGTCAATGGTAACGGACCAGTTTATTCTTCCAAGTCAGGAAAGTCACTGGCAACGGACCAGTTATTTATTCCAAGTCAGGAAAGTCACTGGCCTAATGTCCAGTTTAAAAAATGCTTATTTGGTCACGAACCAGAAAACCACACGTAAACGCGACGCGAATGACGAAAACTACGTATTTTCCGACTGCCGAGAGGCGAAATAGCCCGGCCTCCTTTTACGTCCCCCCTTGTATTTTGAAAGTGGGACTGGGACTATGGCGGGCGAATACTTAGGCATCTAATACCTTCTCTCTAGTAAACTAGATATCGCTTCTTGGTAAAACTTTATATAACTGAAACCATGAGTTTATAACATATGTTCCAAAACAAGCTTCATAAACTTTTGGAAAACAAATTTCCCTGAGATTTCCAGGCTTTTCCCCATATACTTCCCTGAGTTTTCCATGTTTTTCCCGTATATGGAGTATCCCATGGAGCAAATGTTAACAAAGGAGGGAAGGGGCAAATAGGACTATTACATAATCAAAGGATATCCCCGTATCTCTAATAAAACCAGAGTTACGAGCTTCCAAAATTTAGTGTAATGTTAATCCTATGGAGGAGGAAAAGTACCTACAAGTACCCGGGGCAAGTACCTACAAGTACCCGGGGCAAGTACCTACAAGCATGCGGATCAAGTACCTACAATCACCCGGAGCAAGTAGCTACAATCACCCGGAGCAAGTAGCTACAATCACCCGGAGCAAGTACCTACAAGCACCCGGGGCAAGTACCTACAAGCACCCGGGGCAAGTACCTACAAGCACCCGGGGTAAGCACCCAGGAGCACCCGGGGCAAGTACCTACAAGCACCCGGGGTAAGCACCCAGGAGCACCCGGGGCAAGTACCTGCAAGCCCCCGGGGCAAGTACCTGCAAGCACCCAGAGGCACCCGTGGCAAGTACCCACAAGTTCCTACAAACACCCACAAGTACCCAGGACAAGTCCCCACAAGTACCTTCAAGCACCCACAAGTAACCACAAGCACCCACAAGTACCTAAAAGTACCTTCAAGCACCCACAAGTAACCACAAGCACCCAGAAGTACCTACAAGTACCTTCAGCACCCACAATCAACCACAATCAACCACAAGCACGTACAAGTACCTACAAGCACCCACAAGTACCTACAAGTACCTTCAAGCACCCACAAGTAACCAATAGCACCCACAAGCACCCACTAGTAACCACAAGCACCCACAAGTACCTACAAGTACCTACAAGCACCCACAAGTACCAACAAGTACCTACAAGCACCCACAAGTACCTACAAGCACCCACAAGTACTTACAAGCACCTACAAGTACCAACAAGTACCTACAAGCACCCACAAGTACCTACAAGCACCCACAAGTACCTACAAGCACCTACAAGTACCTACAAGTACCCAGAAGCACCTACAAGTACCCAGAAGCACCTACAAGCACCCAGAAGCACCTACAAGCACCCACAAGTACCTACAAGCACCCACAAGTACCTACAAGCACCCACAAGTACCTACAAACACCCACAAGTACCTACAAACACCCACAAGTACCTACAAACACCCACAAGTACCTACAAACACCCACCAGTACCCGGGGCAAGTAACCACAAGTACCTTCAAGCACCCACAAGTACCCGGGGCAAGTACCCACAAGTACCTTCTAGCACCCACAAGTAACCACAAGCACCCACAAGTACCTACAAGTACCTTCAAGCACCCTCAAGTACCTACAAGTACCTTCAAGAACCCACAAGTACCCACAAGAACCCACAAGTACCTTCAAACACCCACAAGTACCTACAAGCACCGACAAGTACCCACAAGCACCCACAAGTACCCGGGACAAGTACCCACAAGTACCTACAAGTACCCACAAGCACCTACAAGTACCCACAAGTTCCTACAAGCACCGACAAGTACCCACAAGCACCCACAAGTACCCGGGGCAAGTACCCACAAGTACCTTCAAGCACCCACAAGAACCTACAAACACCCACAAGTACCCGGGGCAAAAACCCACAAGTACCTTCAAGCACCCACAAGAACCCACAAGTACCCACAAGAACCCACAAGTACCTTCAAGCACCGACAAGTACCTACAAGCACCGACAAGTACCCACAAGCACCCACAAGTACCCGGGACAAGTACCCACAAGTACCTACAAGAACCCACAAGAACCCACAAGTACCAACAAGTACCTTCAAGCACCCACAAGTACCCGGGGCAAGTACCCACAAGTCCCCGGGGCAAGTACCCACAAGTACTTTCAAGCACCCACAAGAACCTACAAACACCCACAAATACCCGGGGCAAAAACCCACAAGTACCTTCAAGCACCCACAAGAACCACAAAGTACCCACAAGAACCCACAAGTACCTTCAAGCACCCACAAGTACCTACAAGCACCGACAAGTACCCACAAGCACCCACAAGTACCCGGGACAAGTACCCACAAGTACCCACAAGTACCTACAAGTACCCACAAGTACCTACAAGCACCCACAAGCACGCACAAGTACCTACAAGTAACCACAAGCACGCACAAGTACCCACAAGTACCTACAAGTACCCAAAAGTACCTACAAGTACCTACAAGTACCCAAAAGTACCTACAAGTACTACAAGTACCCACAAGTACCTACAAGTACCCAAAAGTACCTACAAGTACCTACAAGTACCCAAAAGTACCTACAAGTACTACAAGTACCCAAAAGTACCTACAAGCAGAGTCCTGCACGGGCCGGGCCGAGCCGGGCTTTCCACTTTTGAAAATTGTATCGGGCCGGGCCGGGTCGGGCTTTTAAAATTTTGGAATTTAACGGGCCGGGCCGGGTCGGGCTTTTAAAATTTTGAAAGATAACGGGTCGGGCCGGGCCGGGCCGAACTTGAGTCTCATTTAATCCAAAGTTCAAATGAAAGATAATTTAAATGAGTATAAGCTTCTAAGAACAAATGTAACGAACAATTATCAAAAGAAATGAGTAATACACGACGCTAAAGCAAATCATTGATTTTATGTAAAAAAATATAAAAATTACAACTGAACTACGTGTAACGGGCCGGGCCGGACCGGGCCTGTTCAATTCATTCAATGTGTCGGGCCGGGCCGGGCCGGGCTTGGTTCATGCATGTAACGGGCCGGGCCGGACCAGGCCGAAAAACCAACTATGTACTCGGACTCGGGCCGGGTTTCGGGCTTATTCAAAATTCTAAAACCGGGCCGGGCCTGGGTCGGGCCTGAAAAACTCGGCCCGTGCAGGTCTCTGCCTACAAGTACCTACAAGTACCCACAAGTACCCACAAGTACCTACAAGTACCCACAAGCAAGCACAAGTACCCACAAGTACCCACAAGTACCTACAAGTACCTTCAAGCACCCACAAGAACCCACAAGTACCCACAAGAACCCACAAGTACCTTCAAGCACCCACAAGTACCTACAAGCACCGACAAGTACCTACAAGCACCGACAAGTACCCACGAGCACCCACAAGTACCCGGGACAAGTACCCACAAGTACCTACAAGAACCCACAAGTACCTACAAGTACCTACAAGTACCCACAAGTACCTACAAGTACCCACAAGTACCCACAAGTACCTACAAGTACCCACAAGCACGCACAAGTACCCACAAGTACCCACAAGGACGCACAAGTACCCACAAGTACCTACAAGTACCCAAAAGTACCTACAAGTACTACAAGTACCCAAAAGTACCTACAAGTACCTACAAGTACCCACAAGTACCTACAAGTACCCACAAGCAAGCACAAGTACCCACAAGTACCTACAAGTACCCACAAGTACCTACAAGTACCCACAAGTACCCACAAGTACCTACAAGTACCCACAAGCACGCACAAGTACCCACAAGTACCTACAAGTACCCACAAGTACCCACAAGTACCTACAAGTACCCACAAGTACCCACAAGTACCCACAAGTACCTACAAGTACCTACAAGTACCCACAATTACCTACAAGTACCCACAAGTACCCACAATTACCTACAAGTACCCACAAGTACCTACAAGTACCTACAAGTACCCACAAGTACCCACAAGTACCTACAAGTACCCACAAGTACCCACAAGTACCTACAAGTACCCACAAGTACGTACAAGTACCCACAAGTACCTACAAGTACCTACAAGTACCCACAAGTACCTACAAGTACCTACAAGTACCCACAAGTACCTACAAGTACCCACAAGTACCTACAAGCAGAGACCTGCACGGGCCGAGTTTTTCAGGCCCGACCCAGGCCCGGCCCGGTTTTAGAATTTTGAATAAGCCCGAAACCCGGCCCGAGTCCGAGTACATAGTTGGTTTTTCGGCCCGGTCCGGCCCGGCCCGTTACATGCATGAACCAAGCCCGGCCCGACACATTGAATGAATTGAACAGGCCCGGCCCGGCCCGTTACACGTAGTTCAGTTGTAATTTTTATATTTTTTTACATAAAATCAATGATTTGAATTCATATTTGCTTTAGCGTCGTGTATTACTCATTTCTTTTGATAATTGTTCGTTACATTTGTTCTTAGAAGCTTATACTCATTTAAATTATCTTTCATTTGAACTTTGGATTAAATGAGAATCAAGTTCGGCCCAGCCCGGCCCGACCCGTTATCTTCCAGAATTTTAAAAGCCCGACCCGGCCCGGCCCGTTAAATTCCAAAATTTTAAAAGCCCGACCCGGCCCGGCCCGATACAATTTTCAAAAGTGGAAAGCCCGGCTCGGCCCGATCGGGCTGGGCCTCGGGCCGGACCGGGCTTGAGCCCGGCCCGTGCAGAACTCTGCCTACAAGTACCTACAAACACCCACAAGTACCTTCAAGCACCCACAAGTACCTTCAAGCACCCACAAGTACCTTCAAGCACCCACAAGAACCCACAAGTACCCACAAGCACCCACAAGTACCTTCAAGCACCCACAAGTACCTTCAAGCACCCACAAGTACCTTCAAGCACCCACAAGAACCCACAAGTACCCACAAGCACCCACAAGTACCTACAAGCACCCACAAGTACCTACAAGTACCCACAAGTACCTACAAGTACCCACAAGCACCTACAAGTACCCACAAGCACCTACAAGTACCCACAAGCACCTACAAGTACCCACAAGCACCTACAAGTACCCACAAGCACCTACAAGTACCCACAAGCACCTACAAGTACCCACAAGCACCTACAAGTACCCAAAAGCACCTACAAGTACCCACAAGCACCTACAAGTACCCACAAGTACCCACAAGTACCTACAAGTACCCACAAGTACCTACAAGTACCCACAAGTACCTACAAGCACCCATAAGTACCTACAAGCACCCATAAGTACCTACAAGCACCCACAAGTACCTACAAGTACCCACAAGTACCCACAAGTACCCACAAGCACCCACAAGCACCCACAAGCACCCACAAGTACCTACAAGCATCCACAAGAACCCGGGCAAAGCACCTACTAAAGCTCAAACGCAATGTTTTTCTTGCTTAATATCCCTCTAACGGCGTGAATCACGACAAAAACGCCGTAAGTCCAATATAAAAAATTAGGGCGAAAATGCGTGTCTCTAACAGTGGTAAAACGCCGTAATTCCAATACCCAAAACAACGTAAGTCAAAGTATGTGTTAATAATGATAAAAATCGATACTTAAACTTAATTGATCTTAATGAAACTAAGAAAAGGCACATCTATGGACTGTTATCTTTCATTTAAGATGGTTCCCAAACGTAACGAATGATTAGTTTTCTTTATACACGATCCCAATTAAGGTCATTTTTCAAAAAAATCCCATGTTATGTCTATGGAAGAATATTGTATCTTTCACCAAATGTCTGATTAATTTTATGGATTCTAAAACCACCCTTAACAACTTTTTTCTTTATAGAACTAACTATTAGTTGGATCTCTTTGAAATTTTAAGCACATAATTAGGGCCCAAATTTTAGTTCACTGGCAAAATTTCAAAGCAGCAACCACAATACGAAAAAAGTTACGGCCAATCAGAGAACCCTCCTTTAGCATTAGAGGCAGTATCAAGTCTTATCTAAGAGAGCGACCGCTCTCCTAGAATTCATTTTCTCCAAAACTTCATAGTTGAAAAGATTCATCATTTCAGATTTTGGACATTTTGTGATTTTTAAGCACGTGCTTCAACCTTTATCAGAAACTTGAGTCTCGTTTGATGGAAAACCATATTATTTATGATAGTTTCAAGTATCATATCACTGTGATTAACGGTCTTTGAATTATCGAACAATTTCGGGAAAAAAATCAACGGGCAAAGACTTTTCTAACAGACTGTACTTTGGGTTTAATCAATGAACGCATTTCCATTGAGTATTACCAGTACTATGTACAGAATATTTAGAGGGAAATAGACGAGAAAGCTTTATAGCATTAAAGTTCTAGTATACAAGAGGTCAATTATGTTCGTTACGTAATAAAGGGGGAGAACTCTCCTGATTGTTACTTGTTGATTCGGGGGGGGGAGGGTAGTGGTAATGTAATTTTGCTATTAAAACGTTTTCAGGTCCCTTTTTTTCCTGGCTATGCCTACTTTGAGTCTTGTATCAATTAACGTTGTTGTTGTCTATCAAGTTCTGTTGTCTAGATTATGTATATGTCAAGATTTTGTAATAATTGAGAATTTCTGATCGAGTGTTAAAGGATTAAAAATGGACAAATTTCGTTTAATTGTCACATTTCTTACTGCTTTAGTCAATGTGTTTACAATGTTGAACCACTCGACTCGTGGGAGAGTTTGAATGACGCAAGTAACATAGTTCTTTGTTCTTCACATATATTCAAGAAGCTCGTTTGCGAAAACTGAAATGCAAACCTGCTCCAAAAAAGACGTTTGCTGCCATTTCCCAAACGATCCCGTTTAGTAAGTCTTGGTGGAAAACTGAGCTTCGGGAAAAGTCACTGGATGTGTGGCATGAAGTGACGTTTACTGCCATTTCCCAAACGATCCCGTTTAAGTCTTGGTGGAAAACCGAGCTTCGGGCAAAGCCACTGGATGTGTGGCATGAAGTGACGTGTACTGCCATTTCCCAAACGATCCCGTTTAGTAGGTCTTGGTGGAAAACCTAGCTTCGGGCAAAGTCACTGGATGTGTGGCATAAAGTGACGTTTACTGCCATTTCCCAAACGATCCCGTTTATTAAGTCTTGGTGGAAAACCGAGCTTCGGGCAAAGTCACTGGATGTGTGGCATAAAGTGACGTTTACTGCCATTTCCCTAACGATCCCGTTTAGTAAGTCTCGGTGGAAAACTGAGCTTCGGGCAAAGTCACTGTATATGTGGCATGAACGATTTTCCTTTCTCGAAGGGAAATTGTCAGATTTCTCGAACAATTAACTCTCAGCTAGAATCCACATTGGAGGGAGCGTAAAATCTGATAGGCATTTTTTCTTTAGGAATGTGTGCCAATTCTGGAATTTTTCCATGATACATCGACTATTGCAGTAAATTATTTGTGACGTCCTTATACGATATGGAAGTGTCTTTAACCCGTTAACACTGGATCAGAAATTCGTAATTATTTCATGTGCAACACTCACTTCTCTAGAGAACAGAACTTACCATACAGCAACAATTATCATCAGGGCTTTATTATTGGTTTCTTTAAAATTTGCGTTTTTGTTACGTAATTAAAACTTTTAGTGTCATGTGTAAGCAATATGTTTGTTATCGGAAAGGGGGTGAAAGTACTAAAATTATCATTTTGACAAAGCTAATTCATTTTGAACATTTTTAACCATTTTTAGAAATAATAGATTGTAACAAACGTCTCATTAAAATATCAGGTCAAAAGAATCAATGGGACAGAAGATTTGACCAAAAGCTCTACCTCCTCTCATTGAACTTAATGTTTCGCTTGATTTCCTTCGAACATTCCGCCGGTAATCCAAAAATTCGTACTTTTTGGCCTATTGAACGAGTTCTATGGCGCGATTAGTTTGAGTAGTCGAGCGCGTGATGAAGTGGGCTATGTGAAAACGAACGTGGACCAACACATGACTAGAAAAGCTATTCTTATTTTTCGTTTCCATTAACATCATATCCGGTTACAAGGATGTAAATAACGTCTTTCTCGAACGTCAGTATTAAATCCAAAGGCACTATTACTCATCCAAGCTATAGACAATAAGAGGAAACATGATTTGATGGGTTTCCCATTTCCTTTACCAAAAACTTTAATTTTTTCGTCAATTTAGGCCTATTGCCTCTATTCGGACTAAAGATGCTCTAGTATAGCTAGATGGGAGTGAAAAATGTTTTGACCTTATATCTCACCTATTGTCGCTACTTGGACTACGAGTTCTTTTCGTTTTATTATTTAATATTCACGACGTACCCGCGCTAAAATGCGTACAAAGCCGTAAACAGATGACACGATAGAAGCCATTGTGTACATATTAGTGTGCAAGTGGAATAAACGATATCCAGTAGATAATTGAGTCCTGAATCTGAGGTTGGAGGCACCATAGAAAATAATGCGTTCCTCATTAACTTTCCCAAAAAATAATAGCTTTGAAAGCATTTTTGGCCTATTGACGCTACTCGGTCTACATATACTCTAATCTATACAACAATGAATCTATTACTAAAAAATGTTCCTGAAAGGGCTGCGTTTTTTAACACCATACCCATAAAGGGTATAAAGCTGAATGCGAGGGATATTTGGTATCATACTGGAAATATCTTATTAGGAGTGAACATTTAAAAATGGTTAAAGTTTCCATCAACTTCATTGAAGGAATTACGCGTGGCCGTCGAGGGGGAAGGCGAGGAGGAAGGCGTGGTGGTGGTGGAAATCGTAGGCATGGCACACGACTGTGCTACGCTTGCAGGCAGTTTGGCCATAAGGCTGCCAACTGTCCGCTGTTAAGAGGTAACGACTATTGTTTTTATAGATTTTATTAGCGATAGGTTAGTGTAATATGGGAAAACTAATAATATTTTTAATCATTAATATATGTTCAATAGATATACAACAGCAAGCGCCCACTCAGCCAGCGCCCACTCAGCCAGCGCCCACTCAGCCAGCGCCCACTCAGCCAGCGCCCACTCAGCCAGCGCCCACTCAGCCAGCGCCCACCCAGTCAGCGCCCACTCAACCTGCGCCCACTCAGCCAGTGGTAACCCAGCCAGTGGTCACCCAGCCAGCAGGCACCCAGCCATCGCCCACCCAGTCAGCGCTCTCACTGCCTGGTTTTCATAAGGCAAAATAATTACTGGTAATTGCTTATGAACAATGTTTGAACCTATTTGAATAGGTTAATGGTGAATAATTAACTTTTTAAAATTCCTTTATCAGAGATAATGATTTTGCTTTATTTCTTTTTTTTATATATATAGGTGAAACCGAATAAAACATTGAATTAATTCTGAACACGTTTTTGTAACCCATTATTTTGCAACTTTTGCGGTGTGAAAGGGGGGGTAGATAACACTCAGCATATCGGGGCATATAAGGGGAGGTAATCTAATTTTTCTAAGGCTCAAAAGGCTAATAACGTTATGTTCCCTTTACTGGCTTCTATACACCACCATCATCTGGTCTTTTTGTCCATCCCACATGGACTGGCTTCTATCTCCATCATCATCGTTAAGGTTAAGACATACGCGGCGATCGGCTAGGGTTACGAGAAACGTCTGGCCTCCCAATGGTGGGGCTTCCACCAAAAGGTTCACGCAATTGCGCTGTTATTATTCATAGGTAAGATTTGAAACGTTTATAGACTTCCGATTTGAGTAGGGCGAAACAACAGGCGTATCCTTCATTTCAAACGTCAATATTAGTCAAGTCTCCCAAGAGTATCTCGTTATTCTTTTTTAAAACTATGTAACGCTTATTTACATTTATTTTAGTATTTAAGGTAATCTTGTTTCTCAACTCAAAATTAATACAGAAAGAGTTAAACAGCTGGTTATGTGATTGTCTGTGTGTGTCCGTCCGTAGTTACACTAGTGCACCGCGTTAGCAGTTCACCTTGTGTGAAGAAATCCAACAAAAATTTTAATTATTCCATTTTTCATAGTATAAAGTGAATATGTGGTAATGTTTTTCCTAATTTCGATGCCGTAAGTAGTTTTGTAGCTATAAAGATCCGTTTCATTTTGATGTTCCAATAATATTTTTTGTATTATTATTTATTCTACTGAATTACAGTATATGCGCTATGCTTCGAATACTGCTTTAATAATTCGTAAATTTTTACTTAAAAAATGAGAAATATTTCAATATCTAGGTAAATAATTTTGTAAGAAGTCTTCCTCTTGACTCGAAGAGGTAGTATTTTGGTTTTTCCAACTTGTTTACTATGAAAACGCAAGAACAAGAGAAAAACGAGAACAAAATGGTGTAAAACATGGTTGTTACAACGAAAGAGACATTTATTACATTTATTGAACGATTTACGAAACGATCCCGATAAGTGGCGGTGTTATCTCCGAATGGACGGAACCACCAACACCCAATAACTGCTTTTGGTGACACCTATTATTAAACGTCAAGATACTGCGAGGCGTCAAGCTATATCGCCGCATGAACGATTGAGCAGTACATTGCGCTTTCTAGCTACCAGGCGATCATACCGAGATTTACGATTTTCAACTGTCATGTCCCATCAATCTTTACCCGCTATTATCCCTGACAACTGTCGAGCCATCTATATGGTGTTGCGTAAGAAATACATGAAAGTAATACAAAGCTTGATTGTTGAACCAATATTTTTTACATCCAATATACATAAATATACGTCTTGCGTATCTATTCACATGGGGTGGAAGTAGTTACATGTGAAGAAATGTTTTCATGAGAAGGCACATCATCGTCAGGGTTATTGACAGTTATCGTGGTTGTGGTATCGTTGGGTAATTCCTGAATAAGCCAGTTGGGTAGTAGGGTGTTGATTATGGTAGGCTGTGGAGGGGTGGGTAATGGTAAAGCGTCGCTACTTGTAATGCTGATGAAACAACTTCGCGACAGAGTTCCTAATTCCCTTTCATACAATGCGTCGTTAATGAGTTTTTCGACGTAAATACGCTGGACATTGGGCAAACGTCGCAACTTAGCAGCTACATTGCGCCCAAACGCGTCATGTTGGTCCTCATTTGTGATTTCGTTCAGCTTTTGCCCTACAGAAGCAATAACACTGTCGATCTCTAGCCCCTTTTTCTTATTATTAGGACGTCTGGGTGGAGCCGATGAGCTTTCACTACTTGGGGTAGGAGGGAACACGTCCTGGTCTAGAGCCGACTGATCAGTTAGAGAACTGCTGTTTGAAAAATGTGATGGCGAGCGGTGCTCTTGGTCTTGAGGAGAGCTGACTGACTCGATGGAGCTATCATTGTCACCCTGAAATGATATTGTTATTTCGTAGGTGCCTACATCACAGGAAGAATGGAAAGAGGTAGCGCAGGACTTCAAAAGGAAGGGGAATTTTCCACATTGCCTGGGTGCTGTGGATGGCAAGCATGTCAAGATTATTCCGCCACCAAAAAGCGGGTCCTACTTTTATAATTATAAAGACTTCATAGCATGGTGTTGATGGCAGTAGTGAATGCGAATTATGAGTTCACAATCGTCGAATTTGGTGTAAATGGACGAATCTCAGACCGAGGTGTCATTGAGCACACAATATTCCATCACAAATTGAACGATCATTCGTTGCGCGTTCCTGAACCGGAACAGCTACCTAATTCTAATACAGTCCTTCCTTACGCTTTCATAGGCGATGAAGCATTTGCGTTAACCCCTAATTCTTTAAAGCCCTTCAATCAAAGTAAATGCAACGGGTCAGGGATGGTAAAAGGTCGGATAACAGGCCGAAAAGGTAACGGTAATGAGTAGGCAAGGTTACCGTTTTTCTTGTTGGCTTAAGCCATCCCCAACACAAAAACGCATTGTGAGCCAAGTACACAGAAAAAAAGTGTTTAGAAACTAAACACTTGCCTAAACACGATAATGCAACAGATATTTTATCAAGTTTAAAAACACTCATGTTTAAAAACGAATGGTGTTTAGGTTTGCAACACCTTATGTTTAGGTTCAAAATGTGTTGATTGCTTGTCATATCTAGTATTTAAACATGTTTAAGGTGGTATATGTCATGTTATTGTGCTATAATGCTTAGTAACAAAACGTGTTTACACGATTATATGCCTAGTTGTATAACATGTTTTCAGAATTATATGTTTTGGTTTATAAGCATAGCTTCCTATCATGTTTAAGGGTTTATAAGCTTAGTTTTAAAGATATTTGCAGGTTTATCTTGAAATATCTTGAATGGTGTTACGGCCTGCGTCGCTTTAAATACATAGGTTTAAATAATTGCTGCGAAATAAGATACATTGTTTTCAGAAAAACCCGTTCCGCTCCTCGTGGGAAAACACAATATCCGTTGAACTTCAACTTAGCTTAACTTAAACACTTTAGTAACATTGTGCCGAGTCCCATTCAACCGAACCAACCCCATTCGACTGAAAAACTCTCACTTCGGAGGATTTACGATGCTGTAAAATGGGACAATCCGATTGCACCGAAAAACCCTCACTTCGGGTTTTCCCGATGGAATTTAAATTAAATTAACTTAAAACAATTTACGGACTACGTAAAATGAACACTAGATCCAAACATTTTCTAAATTATTATTTTAGAACTAAGGATTATAAGAACGAAATAGTAATAAATCAGCAATATATGAAATAATAAAATCAGTTGCTAATATTGCTTTATTTTTTTATGTTATATTCATTATGAAAATATTTTAAGCCAGCCGTTTTACTGTACTTGAAGTGTATAACCAACCCAAAGAGGAAGAGACGTCCTAACCAAACCAAACCTAACCGAACAGTAACTTTTGGAAAAGGCATATTATTTGAGAAGTCAATGAAGATAAACATCAATATTTTGAAAAAGGCTTAACAATGTTAAATGATTTATAAAATATTACGAACCTAACCTGGTTTTGAACAAAAAGGTTTTATTGGACGAAAGTGTTTTTGATAAATGCTTAACCCAAGTCCAATTTTCACTTTTTCTGTATACTATTGCATTATATTTAGAACACACGGTGTTGAAAACTTCCCGAGGTCGTTTTTATTATCATCTTGTTGCATAGTCGTCAAATATTGGCGTTTCCTAGGCAGCACGAATGTATTGAAAACGCTAGCACTTTTGAGGTCGCTAAATTCGACAAATAGCGTCGTTTGAATTGTAAATACCAACACCCGCGGTTGGGCTTAATTCATTAGAAACTTTGGCGGGATTCGGTCTAATGGAATTCTGCGCAATGGGAATATACCTATTTAAACAAATCTAGCCGACCTGTTGGAAATATTGTTCTATTATTAAAGCCAAGAAAGCTTATTTATTCTTCATGTCGAACCATCACTTTAAACATATATTTTGCTCAAAATTTGAGTAAAGGAAGTCCTTTTCTCAATATAAAATTAAAGTCATTGTGCCTTACATTATTAATGTAGCCACAAGGTGTTAGATTATTCACCTTGTGGTAAAATATACCTCCACTTGTTAATTGTTTTTCTAAAATATAATTCTTCATAAAATAAAGATTTAAAAAATTGAAACCATATACCAACGTATTAAAAACATGTTACATTAAATAACACCTGGCAAACCTTGATGTTTAGCTTAGTGTTAAGATTATTCTGTGTTTATCTCTAAAACGTGATAAAATAAGAAGTGTTTCTATTTGGAACACATTTTAAGGATCCTTAGAGAAACAGAGATGTGATTAGACATCAACATTAAAGCAATAAACATACCTCACACCAATGTTTTACTTTATAACATGTTTAGATGTTGAAAACATAAACACCCTTTTTTCTGTGTAGATCTTGCATAACGGAGAGACGATGTGATCTAAGCCGTCCTTCAAAAGCCGAGGGAAGAACTTGTAGGACTCAAAATAGTTGACAGCCCACCGAAGCTTAGGAATTGTAACAACCTGCCTGGCTACAAGCCAGTCCTCTATCTTCGCCCTGTGCTGATTAGGGTAGAGATAGTCAGGTCTTGTTGGATTGATTACAGTTTAGTCAGGAAAGTGGACCTCCAGCATATGCTTGGGAGTCTCAGCCCCTGACTTTAGTGTGCACACCCTCTTGTAACTTAATGGTATTAAGTCGATGTGTGTTATCATGCGCTAGGATCTTCATAACCCTAACCGTAGCAGGGACACTGGAGATTTCCTCACAAAAGGTCCTCCAGGAGTCCTTAGCAGCTCTAATGGCCCTGTTGTAGGTATTAAGGGACTGCCTATAGCCAGTCCAGTCACCCGTACGCTTGGCCTTGTTAAAGAGCCTGGGCGTGCATTTCCGAAGTCAGCTGAGATCCGCGTTCCACCAAGGGACTTGCCTCTAGCGGCTTACGGTCTTAAGTGGACAGTTTCGGTGAAACGACACAATGATAGAGCACTGTAAATCATCAGCAGCCCTATCAAGATCCTTAGGTGAAGTAAGTTTAGGAGTGTGACCCCCTCCGTAGCGTAGGATTAGGTTTTCCCTATAGCCGGCCCAATTGGTCCGTTTTGGATTGCGTATCTCCGTCCCCGCCGGGACAGAGGTCGTCGAAACAGTGAAGCAAATGTGCCCATGATCCAATAGAGACGGCTCATTATCCACATGCTAGTTCGACACAGAAGACGCAAGGTTTTCCGTGGCTAACGTGAGGTCAATGAGCTCCCTTCTATTAGAACTAACAAAAGTAGGTTCAGTGTTTTGATTAAGAATATAGAGTTTACAATCAACTAGATATTCCAGTAGATCATCACCTCTCCTGTTACAGTCAGAACAGCCCCACGTGATGTGATGAGCATTGGCGTCGCAGCCAATGATAGGATTGTCCCCTCTCCTCTCACACTGATCGACCAAATTTATCACCTCTAATGTCGGGAGAGAGTCCGCATCGTAGGCAAAGTAAGCAGAGGCAGCCGTGAGAGTCGACTCGGTACGCCCAGAGGCAAGAAACAGCTTCGCCGTCGCCGTGTTCTGAGACGTGTATAACGGTAGAGTGATACAGCAGAGATAATTCCGAACCAGAATACACGCCCTAGGTCTAGCAGCAGTGTGGTCATAGAAGAGCCACCCCGCTGTGTCGAGACCGAGGATTTTCCCGTGGCAAATTCACGGCTCTTGTATGAGGGCCACATCAAGACTCTCTACAGCCAACCTCCAACAGAGTACCGTGGAGGCCGCCTTGCTATGGCGCAGATTGATTTGAATCGCACGTAGCGTCCCCATGATCCCTAAGAGAGGGTCTCAGAAGGGACTTAGCTACACCTCATCAGTCCCTGGAGGGCCAGTAGCACCTCCCCCCTGACAGCATGAGTGAATCATATACTAGCTCCCTATAAGTTACTCAGCCACTCTGGCCTAATGTGTCCAGCATTTTCTTCCGAATACTAGAGAGGAAGAGAGGCGGGTGAAAGTGATAGTAGACGGCGCCCTCTCTTAGGGCTTTGAAATTAATATATCGAGAACTTGAAATTGATGAATGATAGTTCCAAATGGTATTAACGTTTTGGAGGTTTTGGTTTCTATGCGCCACAGTCATTCTTTTGATTATTTAAAAATAATTTGGGTTTCACAACAGGCTTCGTTAAAAATGGGTTGGAACTTTCTTTAAGTTTTTCTATTAGTTCTTTAGAAGCATTATTAAAAAGTTTAGTAAGGTTTTCGAGATGACTATTAAGTTGTTGTTTAGCACTGCCTCTGTAGTCTGAACGTTGCCTACGGAATAAATTAAATAATAATTTAAATGAGTTTCTTTCATTTGGGCTTTGCCAAATAATATCCAAAATTCTGCCATTTTAATTGCGCCAACCCAGACAAATTAAAATAATTTCAAAGAAAAAATACGACTCTGAACCGTCCGCAAACAATCACAACATATCTAAAACGTCGTCTGCTTATACTAACTACCTTTTAGTTCGAAGTTTCATTGGTTGATCCCCTTTTCCGGTTTTTTACCGGAAATACGTAAGCGCCGAGAGTAGTGTTATTTTCTCTCACTGGGAGTCGCATATAGGTAACTTTTTTTGGCGGGAAGAAAATGCTGTATACATTAGGCCAGTGTGGCTGAGTAACTTATAGGGAGCTAGTATATGATTCACTCATGCTTTAATTTAATTAATATGATAACTTTGCAAATAATGATGTAGTTTAGTTAAGTTTAAAACTAACCGATTGAGGATGTTACTATAGGGTTGGTACTGGTAATTGTGAACACTTTTTGCAAATCTTTGAATAACTTCCGTGGAGCTAACGTTAGACACCAGAAACTTTCAGGATATGAAAGACACAATTTGCTATGTTTTCAGCTTTTTAACTCTCTTAAATTTTGCGCAATATCCTTTTTCCCAAACCCCTTAGAGGACCCCAAATGTGAACAACGCTGGTAAATGTAAACACCCTGACCCTAAATACTGAAGGAGGTAGTGACTGGACACTGTACCCAAATGTGAACAACAATGATAATCATATGGGAGGAATAAAAAAAGCCCTAGGAAAGGAGCCACCATTACGTAGGGCCTAAATTCATGCACCTAAATTAAAGTTTACGCAGATGTGATAAGTGATAATTGGATAATATAGTTAAAACAATACCCGAGTCAAAATGTTCAATAATTTGTTGAGAAGTCCTATTTATTTCGATACCTCAGGACTTTTCGCTTTCCAGCCCAATAAGTAGTGGTAGCTACGGCCCTCTTACCGCTAAATTGATAAATTTACTAATGGCGCGAAATTTGATTCTTTTTTGGGTCAATGATGTATTTTAAAGTTAATATTATCTGAACGTAGATTCCTTACACCACTTTTACTTTTTTAGTAAAATAGCTTAAAAAGTATTCTAATTAACCTTGAAACGTTTGCAATTTTTACTTGGTTTTTTCCAGCTCTATTTTTGAATCGAATTCCGAATCGAAACCACAGATATTAATATCAATTTTATAGCAAAAAACGTGACCTATCTAATGGTTAAAAGTTTGTTATCGTGGGATTATTGTAACTCTTGCTAAAGCTTATTCCCCGATGGTATTGTATTAAGCAACACCTAATATTGGCATCAACTTAAGTTGATTAGTCCGAGTTGGTGTGTATATAGGTTCCTATCTTTCATTCACGTATTTCTACAATGTTCATACCATTTCTATCGTAATTCTCGATATTCAATCTACAAATTGAGCCCTTTTAAAAGAAATTTAAGCCGCCCAAAAATTAGCTACAAAAGTTTAAAGAAAAATGGAATCGTTCACATTTACCAGTACCAACACTAGTTTAATAAATATTATTCTGTAATTTAATTAAGATAAAGTTCTGTAGGTTAACTTTAAAATGAACCTAATGAGTAAGTTACTGTAGTTTATTACTAGATTGCTTTTATTCATAATAGGAATGCTATTTTATAAACAATGAAAAAAAACCCGAAATTCTAAATTACCTGTGGTCATCTTATAATGAATATAGTAATACTAATTCTTGTCACTAGAGGGCTACTACTGATGGCTTCAAACTCTCTACAGAGGTGGGTGGTGAGAGATTTTCCATTGTTCTCGAGTAATAATTACAGCAAAACTAGTTAATTAATCGCGCTTGCTTTTAAACAAGAACAAAACTCTGACGTAAGCACTCAGACTCTCTGAACTTAATCATGAATAATGAAAAAAAAACATAGTTTAGCTTTTAAATACCCGGTAAACAGTCAATAAATAATGTTGTGTTACAAGCTATTAAACCTTAGGTCGACTTTTCATATAAAATTAGTTGCGTTGTTTCCTCGTAATGGAGTTAGTTGAAAATTATCACGGGCCGCGTTTATTTATTGCTAATAGACATATTCGTTTATTACAAACAGAGAAACTAAAACACAGGGGCGAGGCCACCATAGGGGTATTTATCCTCCAGAGTTGGTAGTGCGAGTTGGTTAGCCTCCCTCCGCGTGTAGTGAACTCGGGTGAACTCCGGCAGTCTGGCGTTGCTTCTTGGCGAGAGGGAGACGGGATACCCCAATGGAGGCCTCGCCCCGTGTCAAGGTTTCTCTGTTTGTGATATACGAATTTGTTTATAGTTTTTCTACGTATGAGAGCAAATTGAATACCCATAACTTACTTGGCTCCCTTCATTCAGTCGTCTTAATATCGATTATAAGTTACATTCTGGCTTTGAATAGCAAAGTTTTATTTGTTTCTACGTATAATTTGTTAGAGATTTTAATTTTGTTTGTGCTTTTTTTGAAGTTACAACTTCACTTTTTCAGTGTAAACGAGTCGGAATTGTCATAAATATGACGTCAAAGTGTTACGAGTAAACCTCGCCTGACTCGACACCTCATTTGCCAGTTTTAATTGATATGATCTTAAGTGCGTAATAGGCTCTATATAAGTTAAAGAGTACAATTTAAGAGCGAGATAAAATGGAGTGATTTCGAAGTATTTTGTATTTTAGAGAAATTCCAATTTTGTGTAGCGAAGTATCTAATTTTCGTCGTTTAATCGAATAAGTTGAAGATTATTTCGGTTATGAGGACGGCTACTGTCGCTGACAACAGCGTGAGAAGAAAGTAGAAAGGAACACTGACGCTACTCAAATCCAAGGCAACCGCGTCTTTCAACGGTCTCTTCCATGTAATCCGTTCAATTTTATAATGCAATTGTAAGTCGTGATATTTGAAAATTTGCATTTCGAAAATGGGTGCCACGCTGCGATACGACATTCAATTGTCAAGACTGTTAACCATTGCTTTGATAAAATTTAGACTGACCTCAGTTGGACGTTTTTTTCGATTTGCGGACTTTCTCTCATCCAAGAGGTGTTGAAAACGAGGTATAAGTAGTTGAGAGAAATACCGTCTCGCGAAAAATGAAGTCCTCCATTGTCCAGCAAGAATTCGTTCGATTTCGAAGAGCTGATCATACCGGGCAGCTGAGTGTCCTGCACGATCATGGCTTTCTTTCCAGAAATAACGGGAACTAAGGCATGAATTGAATTTAAATCCGGTGGCGAGTCGTAAAACATTTCCTTTGGATTGAGTGCGTCGAACCATTCCTTAAAAACTGGGTCGTGTTTTGACTATAGATACAAGACAGTGACGTCAGAAGAATAGAGAACTTGTCTCCAAGAAGGCTAGATATGTACCAAATTTTCCAGATACACAGCAGTGGCATATCTTATCATCACAGGTGGAATTCTCGATTTGATCAAGTCCGAGAGAGAATCAACGGGATTGTAGCTTTCAGTCGTGAATTCCGTCCGCATGAAACAACCTAAGAAAAAGAGAATGAAAGTGGCGCAGATCATCCACGACGCGGCCAGCAGACGACAAGTAATTTGGGGCAAAACGAAGGGAATCGCTACGGAAGGAAATTACGACGTTAGCTCGAATGCCCGATTAAAGAGCCGGCCATCTTTCGTAATGAAGAGGACCACAATCCAAGTACGAAACTGGCTCTCGGAAGAGTGAATTCTTTTCACTTAATCTCTTACCTTCGGCGCACAATAGCGACGCGTTGTCCCAAACATTTTCAAGGGATTCAAGAGCCAGTTTTTTGACTGTCTTCATGGTGGGCAACAGTTTGTACTTGTTGGTTACGATGGAGTGAACGACGAGCAATAGCGACAGAAGGACCAAGGTTGACACCGTTAAAATCTCCACCTAATTGAACGCAGAATATAGTTCAATGACTCGAGCTTAACTTCTCAATAAGCGTCGTTTACATCGGTGTCCATATTTAAGAAGGACCAGGAAGTGGACGTGACTGTCACTTGGGGTTGGGAAACGACAATTGTTTTGAGAATGCCACAGGGCGGAGACGGGGTGAAACGGTCCAGTCGAACTTGATCGAAAACTGAGCCTACCAGGTCATACATGATAATGTGCGCTTTCTAAATACAATGTAAGCGTTAAATGATAATAATTTGTACTTCGGAACTTGATTAAATTTTAAAATCACTTACGTGAAAGAAAGAAGGTTTATCGAAGAAGTTATTTATAAAGTCACGGTACTTAACTACATGCTCTTGGAAATTCACCCTGAAAGTCATAGTGAAAAATAATTGTGTTAAATGAGAATTTATACTCCTTAAGAGGGTTGATATTCGTTTTTGAAATCTTCGAAATTAAATCAATATTTAGTGTGAAGGTGTGTGTGCGAAAAGTAATTGTTTTTTGACTCTGGTTCTAATACCATTGAAAGAAAAATTCGATTACTAATCTCCGTAAACAATTAATCGAGTCAAAGAGAACGATACAGAAATATCCGTATGATTAAAATGAGGTAACTAATTATTAATTTCTTTTTGATTAAAATTTATTCTATTTTATTCCTATATTTTATATTCTCAATTATTAGTTTGAATAATGACATTTACTTCATGTTGAAGAATCGCTGTAAATATTCCGCCATGAACATATACAAGTCTCTATTGGTTTTTTCATGCCAATGTTCCTGTCAAGAAATGTAACTGTCAACGAGAGAAACTATTTATTAACGCCACCGGCTGTTGATAAACTCACCTCTATTGTCATGATGTTTACGGGAGTTCCATTGGCGTAACTGCAATAATAGATAGTAATTGTAGAATAGACATTAACTAAATTACAATTGGAAAATGCAAATCGGCCACCTGTATTTGAAATATCCGTCATTTCCAAGAAACTCAGTTACGTTCAGCGCCATTTTTTATTGATTGTTGACCCACGTAAATCCTATCGTTTACAATTTGAAGTATTAGAACTTAGGAGAGGATAACCCAAGACATGGGCGTTTTTTCTCTTTGTTCGCGAGTCATGCACGATAAGAGTCAACCAGCGTCACCGCGCAGACGCGATGCCTAGTGTGGTTCGTGTATACCACTGTACTAGTACTAATACCAGCGACCAGGGCTGAGTTTTAACCCCGTGCCTTTCCCTCTCAATAATAACGAAATCGGAAATGGTCTTTTAATTGCCAGCGAATAATGCTGGAAAGTAGCTGAATTCACGCATAAAGTCAACGTGAGAATAATAAGCCCCGCGATTCGAAGTCTCCCAAATTAGTAAGCGATAAAAATTGAACCAAAATGTAAAAAAATATTCAAAGTGGGAAATGAGTCTTGTCTAGATTCCGGAATCACAATGCCCCTCTCCAATGACACCGCCGAGTTCCATGAATATCATTTCCTATGTTCATGTAATAAATCTAAAGAATAAAAATTAACATGAAAAAGAGCGTGTTTACAACTTCATTATTTGTATCATTGGGGTTTGCTGACGTTTAATTTAATGCTTTTAATTAACCTGCTAACTCGATTAGTCCGCGTACGACGTATTAAACCAAAAGAGTCTGATCAATACTTAATAGGCGATTTTAAAAATGAAGCTTCGCCGGAAACTGGATCCGAGCTGGTTTGGTCAACATGTACATGTGTTTAAATGAAGATAATCATGCGTTTTTCTCGCTCACTGAGCGGATACGAGGGTTCAAATCGAAATGGGGAAAAACTAGCGAGAAATCTTGACGCTTTTATTGAGTGATTGGAATTTCATGATTGCTTTTGTGGGCAATCAGATAAATAAAATCAAACTAAATATTTTGAAATAAAAACAAATAAACCATGATTAAAAATGTCAGACGAGAAAGGGAAAATATTTATCTTTTTAAAATTTGAATAACCAAATCACTAAAACACGCGAGTCAACCATGAAGAACAAACATAACGGTGGGTCGCTTGTTCTTCATTAAAGAGTGAGTCTTATTCCAATCGTAAAATTCTATACCTTAGTGTGACCAAAGCGGAACCAAACATGGCCGCCCACTGACGTCACAACTGAGAAAGCTCTATTACCTTCTTATTTAACGAAATTTATCTCATTTTATAGGGAAAACCTCATTAAATTGGATCTAAATAATGTATTTTAAAATGAGACTCGCCCTTTATGGAATTTTGGTTTTCATGGCAAAGCCCGCGGATTTTGAAATTTGCGTTCGTGAAAACGAGTTAACGAGTAAGACTAGAGCCGGATCAACACCCTCGGGGGGCCCATAGGCACTCGGGGCCCAATGCGATATGACAGTACAGAACTTAAGGGGGCCCTCTAAACACGTGCATACAGTGTCTTGTTCATAATCTGTCACTGGGTAAGACAAGTTGGGGCTGGGCGCACTTATAATTTAACCATTAATTTCATTGCTCGATTAGAGGATGTTTATACCTATTGGCGCTGCAGCTCGCCCTTCATTGATTGATTCATTTACTTCTACCCTTAAAGGGGCTGTTTGGACAGTGGGACAAACGACGATCTTCCTCTTACAGCTTAACATAGCGGGTGGGTAAAAAAGGAGAGGAGGTAGGCCCAACCCTTTAAACTAGTTTTAATTGGCAACAAAATTTCATTTCCTTCTTATAGTTATATTATGTTATTTACGTTCTAAGTGATCATGGGTAATCACTGTTCAGCTAGCCTTGGCGCAGCGTCTCGAAGGACGACATGGTAATTTGGAACGATGCATGGACGCGATGTGCATTATGAGTTTTCGCTCTTCATTACTACAGGCGCCTAAGCATATATTTTCTGATGGTCCAAGGCTTAGCACAGCTGCCCCTTTTGCGCTGCCTGGTGATGAACGCGCCCCGAAATATATCTCTAAAGGGATGAAAACCTTACCTTTAGCTAAGAACTGACCAACAACCTTGTATAACAAATACTTGGCGCAAAGGGAAATATGCAAAAATGTTTCAGGTGTCACAAGTCTGGTTTTATTAGAGATACGGTTAAATTCTTTGGGTATGTTATTGCCCAAGATCTTCTCTCTTCAACCAATTTCTTGTGCGTAAAACAAACACGGCTCGAATAATTAAATATTTTACCGAAATAAAGCGTTAATTCTCCACATACCAATTAAACAACATGCCGTCTCAGCTTTGAAGTCTTGTAAGTCTGATGCTATAACAGGTACCGGAAAATCCTTCCAGGGATCAATAATGAACATTTGAAATATTCTACTGAATTTCTAAAAAGAGCAAACGATCTTTCACATAATTCGAAAGGAAAATGTAAAATTTTTATGTAGCGTATGGAAAATCAGGGTGATGCGCAAATTTATGCATTTAGCCTTGGATATCGAAATATTACATATTCATTGGCGCCACTATCAAGGAATTTCCGCATCCGAACTTTAGAGTTTCTAAATCGCAACTAATCCTACATATGAAACGTCACCACCTCTTGCCACTTTGTAGACGCTTCTTTTTCACTGGTTACTTATTACGCGTAATAATTTTAGCACTGTCAAGGGTATGGTTTTAATGATAACTCGTAATCACTATTAAATGCACCACCGTGCGTCCCCTAGGCGCGAGCGGGTGTCAAGCCTCCTTCATGTAAACGAATATGTTCTTTAGTGTTAGGTTATTAAGGTTGGTGGGCAAGTGCGGAGAGTCACGTAGCGTTTACAATGTGGAGAGATTTGGATCTGACTGCGTGTTTCACGACGGCTCTGATGGCCCATACACTGCAAGCACGGATGACTGAAAAATTTTATATCATAACTCGTTTAGAATGAAGTGGTTTATGTATTAATTCCGCAGAAAGGAATATAAAATGTTATTTACAGTACTGAGAAACCGGCTCCGTTTATTGGCAGGCCCAACTGTGCGGGCCACTGTAGAACTCAAAGCTAAATTTCGCGCACAATAAAGCACCTAGGCGGGGACTGGCGAAACCCCGCCTCAAAAACTCTCCTTACCCCCAAATTGAAATAGCTCTATTATTAAATGATGCCAATTTAAGTTCATCTCATTTATCACAGTCAAAAATATCTCACCACATTACCTCGATAGAAACAGAGGCAACTCGCTCAAAGAAGTTAAGTTTAATGTACTTCACATCAGTGGGGCTGGTTTTACAATATATCACCTGCTACATTTAAGCTAGACTCGCACTCGACGGAAATCACGACGAAGACCCGGCAGAAAGGGGTTCGACCGAAAATCTTTACGCCGAGCCCGACGGAATTTCCGCTTGGCCGGGCGCAAGTTGTGTTCTATTTTTCGGTCGTGTTCGGCGTTACGCCGGTGTCTCAGCCAATGAAATTATCCCACTGACTACGTCATAAATTTCAAGAGTGCACGCATACGCTAGATAGATTGATAGCCGCCATGTATTTTTTTTTGGTCGGAAACATGCCACGAAGAAAGAAAAATGTATCTAACGGAAGTATATAGAGGTAAGATGTTAATAAGGAGGTCTTTATTGAGGAAGTTAGAAAATATACTTTCTTGTACGATCTAAGCGACAATGGGACAGAAATACCAATTCAGAGTGCGAAATAAATGTTATGGAAACCACTCTAATCTGTCACGTGACCCAAAAATATCTACCGCCAAACTCAAAATTCAGTCGTAGTGTGTATAGTCTACAGCCGTACGACGGCGTAAGGTAAAATTTCTACCGTATGCTGCGTGATTTTCGCCGGTTTTTTTCGGTCGAAAGGGAATCTAGCTTTATGTGGCACGAAGTTGTCATAGTCTGACGCAAGAATCAGGCCGTCAGATTAAACCTAAGCTGCGTATTTTCCAGTTAGATTTTATATTCTGTTATTTAGCACGACCAGATCTATCAAACAACACCGGATTCATGCATGCACCTCATGAAGTAAGAATTCATACTTCATTCGACCATTTTAACCCCCGTCTGATTTATTGATGGCCCCCTTTGATGACGTCAGATTTCATATATTTGGAATCGCCATTTCCAGTTCTATAATTTGCCACCTTTATTCATGTACTTCATGAGGTAAGAAATCATACCTCATTAGGGTCAAACATGACCCGCCCCCCTCAAATGCCCCAGCTGTGACGCGTAAGACGGCCAAATCTATTAATGAGCATTAAAACTGAACTCGTTCCAATGGTCAGACCTTTTGTACTTTATGAGGTAAGATCCAGGCTACTGGCTCTTGGTCTATCAAGTAAACGACATTATTTTATTGGTCCGAGCAAAATAATTTCTCTTATCAGTCTTCTCAACAAATTGTAACCGTTGAAAAAACTTTTTTGGTGCAAACTTGAAAATTTGCCAAGCCACTAGAATTTAAACCAATGTCCGTCAAGGTGCTTACAAGTTAACGAACATCGATACGAAATCCCTTCAAAATAATTAATTTCATGATAAAATGGTTCCCTCCCATTGAACCGAAATCCCATTCAACCGAAAGCAAAGACTATGGTATTATCTGTTTAACTGAATCTTGGTTAAATGACTCTCATTTTACAATTGATTATTTTCCCGATTCATACAATGTTTTTCGTGCCGATCGCTTGGATCCCCAATTTGATAATGTCCGCGGTGGTGGCTCATTAATTGCCATGCGGAAATCCATCCACTGCTGTAGGCGTCGCGACCTTGAGGGTACTTCGGAGAGTGTTTTTATTGAAATTCGCTGTTCGTCCTCTCAATCTTTAGTCCTGGGCACTACTTACTTTCGCCCTACCCTCACTGACGTCGATTATAGGCTATATTCAGATAGTTTAATACGGGGTTTGGATGGCGCTGCTGCTGACATTATTCTCCTGGGTGATTTTAATCTTCCTGGGGTCGACTGGAAGAACTACAGCACACGAGGCTGTAGTGCTTCCACTCGTTCCAAGGCTACCCCTATATTTGAACTCTGTTTTAATTTTAATCTCAAGCAGATTATTGCTCCCCATAATACTGGTAATCTATTGGATTTTTGTCTTACAAATTTTAATAATTTGTGTATTAATGGCCAAGAGGATCCTCTAGTTTCCATCGATGCATATCATCATCCCCCATTTTTGCTTACCTTACCGAACGAAACTTGCGCACCACCTCCACCACCTGACTCTACTTACGTTTACCGAAAAGGAGATTATGACCTCCTTTACTCCACACTTAGGGATGTTGATTGGGCTATACTCCTCGAATCGCGTGATGTTAATCATTGCGTGGCTATTCTTACGGTTCACGTTAGGGCTGCGATGGAATTGGCTATTCCGCGTAAGGGTCGTCGTGGTTCTCCCGTATTTCCGTTATGGTATTCTCAGGCCCTTCGCGCTGCTATTAAACAGAAAAAGTATTTCTTTCGCAAAAAAAAGCGTACAGGAGCTTTTGCCGATCTCATTGAATTTAAACGCCTTCGAGCGGTTGTTAAACGGTTAATTGCACGCAATAAAACTACTCATGTTGCCAGTGTTTGCCAAGATGAACTCCCACCTTGTTGATTCAAAACCCATGCACACGAAAAATGAAACCAAAGATTTGGGTACAATATTTGACTCAAAATTACATTTTTCCAGTCATGTCACTAGGACAATTAACCTTTGCCGTCGTTCCTTGGCGATTTCCCTTAAAATGAGTCGCCAGTTAAAATCGTCATTTTCGTATATTGTATTTAAGTTTGGTTCGATCAAGATTGTTGTTTGGTTGGGTTGCATGGGGTGGCTGCAGCCAATACCTCTTGAACAAAATAGAAGGAGTACAGCGAAAATTTATAGAATTTAACCATACACACTTTTTATCCAAGGCTCAGTATAATTATGAACTGTTGTTAACTATCCTTGATCTCCTTAAAATTAATGACTGTATAAGAATAAATCATATAACGTTTATTTACAAATTAATACACAATATCATCGCACTCTCGCCTCTTGTAAATGGTCTTAATTTTTCGGTCCCCATACATTTTCGTAATCAGCGCACATTTTACAATCCTAAATTAACAATTAATCCTATTATTCGAATGCAAACAACTTGTAATTTCTTCGTTAATATTTTTGATCTCTTTTCTGACTGTTTAACTCATGTACAAAATCTTACCCGACAGTATCTTATAGATGGTTATTAATGTTTAAACCATAGCTAGAAACGAACAAAAAAAAGAATTACTAAATTTAATACTTACCATTACTAATTTAATCAGTTTTCCTTGGATCGATGTAATTACGTGTCTTTTCTATATTTTTGTATTAATTCGTATAATTCTGCCTAATTTTGTATAATTCTGAATGATTTGTTCTAGTATATTTTGCACTAATTCCATTTCTGTGTATATTCTCGTGAGTTGTTCTTCAACTTTTTATATGCACAATAAACTTCAATTTCAATTTCAGTTATTATTGTGCTTTTCTTTTATTTCTTTATTTATGTGTATAATCCCGTTAACTCTCTGTAGTTATTTTTATACACAATAAACCCGCATTTCATTTCATTATTTTAATATTTTCATATTATTGTAACCCAATTTCCCGAGGGCCATAAAATAAATTATTACAACTTACAGTTTTAATCCAAATTCAATAATAATTTTATTTCAGTTAACCGATGTAGGGATAAACCCGTAACCGAACTAGTATACAAAAGTCGATCCGTCTCTTTAATAGAGCCAAGAGGACTGGGGACTGGACTATTTATAGACAGACCCTCAACAAGTACAATAAAGCCATCCGGGAGGCTAAGAGGAACTCCTGGAGGGACCTTTGCGGTAGTATCTCCGATGCCCCCGCTACTGCCAAGATCATGAAGATCCTGGCTCATGATAACACTCACCAGCTCAGCACCATTATGGTGGCAGAAGGTGAGTTTACCAAGTCAGGGACTGATACCCTAAAGTATATGCCTAAGGTACACTTTCCGGACTCCAAGGTTTTTGTCCCCACATGCACCGATGCTCTCCCCGTGTACTTTCGGAGAGCACACAGGGCGGACTGGGGCATTGCCAATAAGATAGTTACATACTCCAGACTTAAGTGGGCTGTCAACTCGTTTCAGCCCTATAAGTCCCCTGGCCCAGATGGCGTCTTTCCTGCCCTCCTTCAGGAAGGTATAGACGCCATTGGCCCCTATCTGTGCAGGATATTCAGGGCCTGCATTGCTCTGGCGCATATTCCGGATATCTGGAAGCGCTCGAAGGTTATCTTTATTCCCAAACCTGGGAAGGCTAGCTATCTTGAGGCCAAGGCATTTAGACCCATCTGTCCTAGCTCTTTCTTCCAAAAGATTTTAGAGAAATTGGTGGACAGGTATTTGCGGGATGGAATTCTCTCCCATACTCCCCTTTCCACTGCTCAGTTTGCCTATCAGAAAGGCAAATCTACGGAGACGGCGCTCCATGGCATTTTGAACTGCCTTGATAGGGCCATCGAGTTCAAGGAGATGTCTTTAGCCATCTTCCTTGATATTGAGGGAGCCTTTGATAGGGTCTCTAGTGGAGTTATTCTTCGCGCTGCGGAGCGGTTTGGTATTGACGACACTCTGTGTCGTTGGATACACTCCATGCTCACGAATCGCAGGGTGACGGTGTCTGTTCTCGGGGAATCCCTGGAGATCTCCACCGACCGTGGCTTTCCACAGGGAGGGGTTCTCTCCCCTCTTCTTTGGTGCCTGGTGGTGGATGAGCTGCTGGGTCGACTCGGGGAGGGGGGTGTCACTGCTTTGGCTATGCGGATGACATAGCAGTGATTGTTACGGGGAAGCTCCCTGCAACGATCGCTGCACTGATGAAAACTGCCTTGCATGTTGTTAAGGAATGTTGTAGGGATGTTAACCTCACCGTCAATCCCAACAAGACTGTCCTTATACCGTTTACTCGGAAGAAGACCAATGACCTCTTCAATGATATTTCCTTCTTTGGACAGGTTTTGAAGCAGTCCACCGAGGTCAAATACCTTGGCGTGACCTTTGATGCCAAGCTTACTTGGAAATCCCATCTTGATCTTAGCATCAAGAAAGCCAAAATTCTATTCTGGCGTATAAGAAGTTCAGTCAGCAAATCCTGGGGCTTAAGCCCCAGTGCCGTGAACTGGATTTATACTAGAATCATCAGGCCAGTGGTCTCCTATGGAGCTCTTGTCTGGTGGTCCAGGGTTCGCCTTAAAACAGCCCAAGATGAACTACGCAAGCTTCAAAGGCTGACGTGCATCGGCATCACGGGGTCCATGAGGACTACCCCCACAGCCTCTCTGGAGATCCTTCTGAATATGCTTCCTCTCCACCTCTTTATTGAGGAGGAAGCTATTATGGGAGCCTGTAGGCTCAACAACCACGGCTGGTGGAAGCCCAAGCACTGGGACTTCAGTTACACCAAGCTCTTCAGTGAGTACAGCAGTCTCGAGCCATCACTTGCGATGGTCTCAGACAAGTCTGTTGTATCATATCATTTTGACAAGCCCTTGATCAAAGCTGATAAAAGAAGCATCTGTACCGCTATCGAATTTTGCGTGTACTGTCGCGTGTTCAAATATAACGGGAATAGTAACCCTTTTGTGAATGGAACCTTTCTTCACGGATTCAATCCTCAAAGGGAACGCGACACGCTTCTTGATAGGGTTATTTATTGGGTACCGGGAGAGGGACCCTGAGGGATCTCTCCCGCTTCGGCTTCCCCCGACTTGCTGGGTTGTTTATTAGGGCAGTCGGTCGCGTAATGTCCAGTCTTCTGACATATGTACAAGTAGGTGGGTTGAATTGTCTAGCTGGGGATTTGGCTCTATACCTAGACCTTGAATTAGGTCGAAAGTTATTTCCTTTTACATTTGGGATCATTGACCTATTTTGGTCTCCCATATTTTGATTAGGATATTCCCAAGGTAGGGCATTCTGATTATAATACATAGGTTGAGGGATCCAATTCATGGCATAAGGCTGTGGAGCAAAGGCCCCAGTATTTCGGGAATCCCTAGCCCTATTTGACTGCTTAGGAGGAGATTTTTTCTTCTCAGCAGGCTTATCTTCTTTGTGAAGGTTCCTTTCTACTGTTTTTAAAGCTGTTCTTAACTGCTCAAGAGTAGTAAATGGCTTAAAAAGTAGAGGAGCTTCCAACTCTTTTTTAAGGTTACTTTTTATAATGTTAACTAATTCTTTTTCCGTTAATGGGAGATTCATTCCCAGATTTAATTTTGTTACTTCCCCAATAAATTCTTCAACAGGTTCTTTATCTTTCTGTCTCCTCTGGGAAATTTCTAATCTAAGTTTCGAATCTGCTTCAGCTGAGTCCCTAAATTGAGCTTTAAAATGTTTCTTAAAACTTTTCCATGTTAGCTTAGGATGGCTCGGATTAGTTTGGCGTACTGAATCATATCTCAGGGATAGATTTCTAAACCAGTAAAGGGCATGCCCTCTAAGCAAGAGAGGCAAAGCAGATAGACTCTCTTTATCTGTAAGTTTATGGAACTTTGAGAATTCCTCATAAGAAATGAGAAACTCTGCGGCACTTTCATTTGGTGAGCCCGAAAATGCTAACCTTTCAGGAGGGCTAACAGGGGTTCTAACAGCTGAAGGAGCTGGAGAAATAGCCTTTACTAAATTTGCATTAGCTTGTACCAGTTGAGGTAGGGCATTTGCTATTACCGTGAAACTATTCACCATGGCCTGAAATAGGGGGAGTAAATGATTTCCTACATCCTCAGCGGATGTATTTGGACCAAATTGGAAATTACTAGGAGGAATTTGAGGGATATTCCCTGTAGTTCCCGCTGCAGAAGGTTGTTGAGGATCATTCCCGGTAGGCCTAGGAGGGGAAGTATTCTCCTCCCTATTAGGATTAGGATTACGCTGTGATTTAGTCTTAGACTGTAAAGTACTGAAAAAGCGAACTTTTGGCCTAACACTAGGTACTTCTGTATCGGAACCTGATGGATTATTCCCATCAGAGGAAGGGATAGTTAAAGGGGTAGAAGACCCCGCAGGAGGAGAAATGCCTCTCATTGGAAAGAGTTGATAGGGAGTTTCTCCCGAGGCTAAAGGGTTTAAGTAGGAAACACTAGTCTTCTCTTCCTTTTTCTTTCTTGTTAAGTCCTCCATGTAAAGCATGTTGCTGAAAGAAGCTGCAAGATCTTCCTCCCGTTCTGCTGGTAGTAAGGAATCGAACTCCTCCTCTTCCGAATCTTCTTCATTATTGAAAGACGGTTGATCGCCGTCGTGTTCGTCCTTCTGGGTCGATCTCCATTTTTGGTTATCCATAGGGTTTTGACCGTGGGCCATTATTATAGAGTTTATTAATTAATACAACAATAAGTTTTAATTAATTACAGTCAATTTGGACCAAGTGAATAATAATTAATAGGGTAAACCAGCGTAATTAATCACCGAGAGAGCCGAGGCTTAATATCCCGCGTGGGCGGCGTTGAAATCTCGCCGGTAACAACAACAATGTTTAGGGACAAAACTGAGGCTTAAGGCCTACATGTTTCGAGTCCCTGTTCGGGCGCCATTTATGTAACCCTCAATGTAATATTTGAACGAAAGGGAATATCTTCCCGAGGGCCATAAAATAAATTAAGAACAACTTGCAGTTTTAATCCAAATTCAACAACAATTTTATTTCAGTTAACTGATATAGGGATTAGAGCTCGGCATTTTCGATCAATTATCCACTTTATTTTATCTTTATCCATACCCGAAAATTATCCACAGAACTTACATGTTAAATCGTATTATAATCGACAAATTTGTTTATAAATAATCGGTTATCCACCAATTTGTGGATAATTGATCGAAAATGCCGAGCTCTAATAGGGATAAACCCGTAACCGAACTGGTATACAAAAGTCGATCCGTCTTAGGAGAAATCATAAACAGAACTGATTAGCAAAACTAAATTATCCTAGATCACATGTGTGGAAGGCGGAGTGACTTGTGACATGGAGGCTAGATATGCCCTGCCAGAACCAAGGAGTGGAAGCTCCAAGAATTCTGGCAGCCATGTTACAATACTAATACCCATCTCTTTACATTTAGCCAATGTCTTGATTTCTAGCTACCCAAATCCATAATTTTCTTGAAAGACTAATCTATCCCGAGAAATCCCGAGCATAGGAACGGTTGGATTTACACACAAGCCAACTGAGAATTTGGTTACCTGGTTTTTTATAACCTTATATTTGTTGGTTGCAATGACTTTGTTTTGTAGACCTTCTTGAACATACTTGTTTTTAGATAAGTCACTTCCTTTGAATATTGTTTTCAGAAAAGATTCGTTAACATCCTTTCTTCGTTTGCAAATTGAACCAGACTTTGATGCTGTAATTCTATTTTTTCTTTCTGCTTTCCAAAGAAGGCAGTTAGATTGTTCTCTAGTTTCTTTTTCTAAAGTTACGGCTGCGTCAAATACAAGTTTAAGTATATCTGGTGTTTTTAACATTGTTCTTTCTAAGAGGCTTAAGAGAGAATCCTCAAGTTCCAACAACCCTAATGGAAGTGAAATCTGAACTACTAGAGCAGATGGAGCAACAATTTGGACATCTGGTGATTTTTGTATTACCCGAACAGCTGGAGAAAAGTTATTTTCTTTTTGAATTTTACAAAGCATTGATCTTTTTTTTCAAAGTTAAACCTTTCAGCAATTATTTTAATCCGGTCTTGCATTTTATTTGCTTCTTCGTCAGTTGCAAGATCTCCCCTGTAACAAATAGACGTTGGCCCGACTGCGTCCGACCGACGCAACACCGACAGACGCAAAAGGGTCGGTGAACATGCAGTTTGACCGTCGAAATGTCCTAGCCATGAAACGGTTGGCCAGACTTTTGCCCGACTGTATTTTGCCAACTCCGAAAACGTAACATTACCACCCCAAAAAACATAGTTTTCCGACTGTATTCTGTACCACTTGCCAACAGATAAGAATCTTAATGGGCGTCTAAACCGACTATTAATGGTGTTCCTATCCGACTGCTAACGGTCGTCCGCCCGACTGTTAACTATAATCACGCCCGACTGCTAATGATCGTCTTGTCGGACTTATATCGGTTGACTAGCCCGACGTTTAAAGGTCTTCTCGCCCAACTCTAAATATTCTTTTTGCCATACTGTAAATATCCTTATCATAAATGTTAAACTTCCGATCTATGGTTTATTAATTATTTAAATTTAAATAAAATGAGTCTGATACTTCATGGAGATTTTAAAATTATTTATTAATTTAAATATAAGCAGGAGCTTTCGGACCGCGGTCCCTCTTCAGCTGCAATTTTTACAATAATAAATATCCTTTTTGTCCGACTTAAAAGGGTCCTCTTATCCGACTGCAAACGATTGCCTTACCTGTCTCGTTATCATCCTGCGGGCAGCGAAGTTGGTTTTTCCTTTGGTCTCAAAAATTGTGAATTTTACACATATATAGATTTCAAGAACATAAAAATTTTTTTATTCCAAGGTCACTTTAGCATCTCACACATAGTCATATCACATCTTTTAACATAATGGTATCACTAAATGACCGTTTTTTGATCATGTGGGAAAAAATTGGAGGAAAATGAATTTTATGTAAATGCAATATTTTGTTAGGACGAATGAAAGAGAATACTAAATTTCATGTAAAATATAGTTTAGGAACATTAATTACATGAAATACAAATAGTTTTGAGGAGTAACAATGACTTAAATATTTTGTTTGGACCAAATAACTTGAAAACTTGTTTTACTATTTAAACATTTAAGTTTGAAAACACTTCAACTTAGAGTTAAGGGATAATTAAATGACGAAAACACTTTCATATTATGCAGCTCAAAAGCTTTAAAGGGAGAGTTATTCTGACATAAAGTGATATATAAAAGAGTCCATGTTCCAAAAAACGCCCAATGAATCCAGTTTATTTATATATATAAAGGAATTTATAAAAACCACTTTTTGCCAGAATAGTCTATAATCCCTTAAAATACTTGGAAAAGTTTGTATTAAAAATACTCGTCTGAAAAGATAAAGTGAAGTCTCTATATACTTAATCAGTTAAAGAATCTTCACTGTCGAAACGCCTGCTTTCATCATTGGACGTTTGGCACTTTTCAAAGTTCAAACCCTCATCTATGTTCCCTTTATCTTCAGGGTTTTCTTCTTCATTACTGTTTTCGTCGTCATCAATTCGTTCATCTGCATCAATACTATCACCATCTTGGGAAATTATCTTATTTTCTTTCTTTCTTCGATCCAGTCGACCCCCATCGCGGTCAGACTTATGTTTAAGCCATTTTTAATGACACATTCAACATCATATTCCGTAGATCTTCTTAACTTGGGATTTGCCATTACTGCAGCTACAAGTAAATAAAATTATCTTATCTCTCTGAATAAAAACACGAATGTGATAAATACACATTCCAACAATATATAATTACTTTAAACTAAACTTACCAAAACCTTTCCGTTAATTTTATATTGTTTTTCAAAGTTTCGAAAGTTGACTTAAAAAGTCAAAATTTAAAAGTTTGAAAAACTATATAAAATTAACGGACAGGTTTTGATAAGTTTTGTTATTGATTTTGATGTTATTTTAACAATCTTAATCTATTTAAAAATGGTTCTGAGATTATTTCTTTATCCCTTTATGATGAATAGTTGTTGAAGCTTTATGCGCTTAACTAGCACTTAAAAATAATACTAACCATTGATTACATCTCTTAAAATTAATTTTGAATAGCCAATTTTTCCATTCGATCCCATCCAGTTCATTTGCAAAACTAAACAATGTTTGAAAGTTTTCGCCAAGGCCCTCATTATAATATCATCCGGATACTTCCCACCCCAAGTTCTGATCATGGCAATCTTCAAATAATAAATTACACTCATTTCATGTCACAACCGTTTTTGAGTATTAATTGGGAAAGAATTTACTTACGGCTTTTTCTCTTTCTTCTTCACTTTGAAGGAGTTCTTCAATTTGTTCTAGCACTTGTATATCTGGAATTGGTAACTTTAAACGATTTGATGTAGTCGATGAAGTTGTATTAAATCCAAAACTTTCCGAAAGAGCCTTTGACATTTGCGCAAACTTGGAATTTAAGTCGGTAAGCATAAGAACTACAGTTTTTTGAAATTTTTCTGTAATCCAAAATGTTTTATAAACCAAAAAAAAACATTTATAAAATCAATGAAGTAAAAAGCGTTCTCATTTTTACCTTGAGACATTATATTTCCAGTTAAACTGCAAGCTGTGTCGTCAATATTCATTGTACTATGATAAAGAAATTTGAATAGGCTGTGGTTACTTGGCATTTTGAGAGTTATATTGCTTAAATTTTACTCATACTTCATTAGAGTGGATATACTTTCTGGGTTACTAGTCGATCCAATAAAACCATATTTTTGAGTTGATTCGCTACCTAAAGCTCGAGTAGATCCGCCTGATGCACCTATATGAGTTGAACCGCTAGGTAATCCTTTCCTGCCATTACGGAGTAATTCGCTTTCGCTTTCACCTTTTCGAAATGATTGGCTTTCACTTTTGCGAGATGATTGGCTTTCACCTTTGCGAGACGATCCATTTAGACTTTTGCGACATGAACCGATATTATCTTTGCAAGGTGATACGGTTATATCTTTGGAAAATGATCTGGAAATATCTTTGGAAAATGATCCGGATATATCTTTGGAAAATGATCCGGTTATATCTTTGGAAAATGATCCGGATATATAGCTTTGGAAAATGATCCGGATATATCTTTGGAAAATGATCCGGTTATATCTTTGCGAGCTGATCCGGTTATACCTTCGCGAGTTGATCCGGTTATACCTTCGCGAGTTGATCCGGTTATACCTTCGCGAGTTGATCCGGTTATACCTTCGCGAGTTGATCCGGTTATACCTTCGCGAGTTGATCCGGTTATACCTTCGCGAGTTGATCCGGTTATACCTTCGCGAGTTGATGCGGTTATACCTTCGCGAGTTGATGCGGTTATACCTTTGCGAGCTGATCCGGTTATACCTTTGTGAGCTGATCCGACTAGACCTTTGCGAGGTGCTCCGACTAGACGTTTGCGAGGTGATCCGACTAGACGTTTGCGAGGTGATCCGACTAGACGTTTGCGAGGTGATCCGACAAGACCTTTGCGAGGTGATCCGACAAGACCTTTGGGTGTTGATCCGACTATACCTTTGCGTGTTGATGCGACTAGACCTTTGCGTGTTGATGCGACTAGACCTTTGCGAGATGATCCACTACTAAATAAATGAGGCCCCGATTCGCTGACAACTGATTTAGTTGTTAATCGGTTAAATGACTTTGAGGTTGAAGCCCTATCTATGGGTTTATGAACCCATCCGCTAGCTCCATTCTTTTCAGTACTTCCGGTTTCATTTTCATCCACAATTTTTTTATTATTTATCCCAATAGGGGGCTCTTGCTCGTCATTTTGTTTCTGCAAGTAATTTTCTGCATTATCGTTTAAGACGTCTTCAACTACGCCTATTTTTGAAGATGTTATATGCATTTCTCTTTGAGATGAGATTTTTTTATTTTTATTTTGCAAAGGAGCGTTAATAGTTTCCAGTTTAGTTCCTCCTATGTTGCTATTTAAGCTTAGAGGTGGCACGCTGAAAGGCAAATTCAGATCTTCGGACCTTCCCTCAGACGAATTGTTGTAAGTTGTATTTTCTTGTGATTTATTGTTGAAAGCCCCTGGGGATACATACTTTTCATCCGAGCCATTATGTGCACTGCTTCGAGTTTCTGTTTCTTGTAGTGAAACTGTAGGTGAATCTTTCACTAGAGATGGCGAAACATTTTGAGGAAACTCAAATCTGGATTTTTCCGTTATAGCCGGTGGCAATATCTCAGATAGATCACTTTCAACTAGATTAGTTGAATCCATACTCTGCCCTGACCTTAAAAAGGTTTTTTGACTAGTCTGTTTGTTTGGATTACTTTCCGGAAATGGAACAAATTCCGGTGGAGATGAAAACTTAATGACGGTAGAGCCCTTGGGTTTGAGAACCAAATCTGTTAATATAATAGGAAAAAATTAGTACAACCTTTTAAGGGATACTTAAACCCAACCAAATATTTTCTTATTGAAAATTCATAAAATGAGTCTTTTTGAAACATGAATAATAAAAGAAATGAGGAAAATTGAGTACCTCAACAATTACAAAACATAAAAAGGTTTTTGACAAATTGTAAAATTGTATTTTGTCCCCGACTCTCCAGAAAGTATATTAATTTAATTTCCTAATTGCTGTTCTCATTTTTAGTATTGAAATAAGATATTTTTATTTACCATTTGATATCTCCTTTTTTTTCTTAAACTTCTTTTTTCGTTGAGTCAGTTCATTATCAGAACGGCTCGATTCATCTCCATCTCCTCTATCACTTTCTTCGTTGCTTAGATAGGCTGTATTTCTCTTTCTCTTTCGTTTTCCGTTTTCGATTTCACTTTGCAAATCCGATGTATCTTCCGCCCTCTTGCAAAGTTGCCTAGCTTTATCGTACGTCGCTTCAGAAGAAAAACATGGAATATGAAATTAATTACCATTTGAGACCGGGTAAATCGAAAAATAACTATAGTTTTATGCGGTACCGCATTTAAGACTTGTTTACATATTAATAACGCATGCATTTATTAGATGTCTTAATCTACCATTCACGCATCAATGCAAATCGATCTTTGTAGTTAACCTCTCATTTAATTCTTTCTTCATCATCCCATTTAAGGGGTTGTTCACAGAAGATGAAGAGGCAGAGCTTATTTTGCAATTTTCGGCGAAAAAATTTCGTCTACAGAGTATGCACGACTTTCTAACCAATGAAATCCCCTCTCGTCATACCAGAGGACGCTGCTGGTTGGTTGGCAAGTCACGCATGCTCTGGATATGAAAGTTTGCGCCGGAAATTTCAAAAAGGCTCCTCTTCTTCATACTCGGTGAAGGCCCCTTTAATAATCATTTACAATAAATTGAAACACTTTTAAATACTTACAGGCTTTAGATAGAATCTTTACGTTGAATGATTCCCAGTTCATTGAGGGAGGATGGCAAGCAATTTGAAACTTAGATATTTCTCCGCGCTTAGATTTCATTGGCCATAAGCACTTGTTTTTGGCAACACACCAAGATGATGGCACAATATCTATAGCTCCAGGCTCATCGAGAAAACTAACTATGGCATACATCTGATTCAAGAAAGATTGAAATTTAACTTACATTGCTTAAATTAGATCTTAAAATCATCTTGTCATTAATCATTTTTTAAACAAAGAATATACGCTTCTCTTTATTTAAAAAAAATACCAATGGTAGGTTCATTTTTCAACCACTGGCGCTTATTTTGAATTTTTTATATCAATGGGGTTTTAAATGTTAAAATCCAATCAAGCAGAAAAATGTTTAGTTAATTTTTGTTACTAGCTAGGCATCATGCATCAAAGGACCCCAGTAACACGAGTGTTCCGCGTTCGAGTCGGTTCGAGGTAGATTCGTCGGTTTATGGTCTAGTCGGTAGTTACGACTAAATTCCGACACTTATTCAACTTCAGTTGCCAACTCCGCTTTGCAGTCGGCCGTGAGAACAATAAAATAGTGTTGGCTGATAGGTGTATTTTAAGTCGGTTAATGTAATGAAGGATTAGGTCGGCTGCTCGACTCGCTACCAACTAACATGCGTTTCTATCAAATAAAAGATAACAATAAGGGTCTAGAGGTCGACATATCCGACGGCCTACCGATCACACTGAACATTTCAGATTTCGTTTTAATGAAGCTTCTTCCGCGTTTGAGTCGGTTCGAGGTAGATTCTTCGCTTTATGGCCTAGTCAGCACTTACGACTAAAGTCCGACTCTTATCCAATTTCAGATACCAGCTCCACTTTGAAGTCGGACGTGAGAACAAACAAATAGAGTTGGCTGAGAGTTACATTTTACGTCGGTTGGTGTAAGAAAGGATTAGGTCGGCTGCTCAACTCCTTACCAACTAACATTGGTTTTTATCAAAATAACAAGGGACGAGAGGTCGGCATATCCGACTACCTACCGATCATACTAAAGATTTCAGATTTAGTTATAATGAAGCTTCTTCCGCGTTTGAGTCGGTTCGAGGTAGATTCGTCGGTTTATGGTCCAATCGGCACTTACAACTGAAGTCCGACTCTTATCCAACTTCAGTTACTAGCTCCGCTTTGAAATCGGACGTGAGAACAAACAAATAGAGTTGGCTGATAGTTACATTTTAAGTCGGTTGGTGTATGGAAGGATTAGGTCGGCTGCTCAACGCCTTACCAACTAACATGGGTTTTTATCAAATTTACAACAAGGGTCGAGAGGTCGACATATCCGACTACCTACCGATCAATACTAAACATTTCATCTTTCGTTATTCTAAGCATAAGAAAATAATATATAGCTCCCTATAAGTATGAAACTCTCCATTTAAGCCATGTAAACACTATTTTCTTCCATTGCAATTTGTAAAAAGTTTCTAATGCCACTATTAAGAGCTTTTGGCGTTAAAAAGTTGAAATATTTGTTTATAAAAATTTCAAATTTTATATCGTTATTAAATAGTTAATGGTCTTGAAATTATTATTATGATAATTATAACTGATTTAGTACATTGCAAAATTATCATAATAAATTAATAGATGGCGCGAGATTTTGACGAACGAGGCTAGCTCCTACACTGGTACGAGGTAAGGAGTATCTTGTGTCTCTACTTGCGCGGCGATATTTCCCCGGCCCATCGTGCCTTTCGCGGGCACCTTAGGTGGCGGCGATGGTTTCGCCCCCCTTTTACTCGCAGTACCGAAACTTCTCCCACGGGGCGTAAAAGCGTAAGCGCGCCAAATTTGGGAGCAAATGCTGTAGTATGAAAATGTACTACGTTTCATACTTATAGGAAGCTATATATTATTTTCTTATGTTTTAAGACAAATCAAAGATACTTGGATTTGTATTACAAACAAAACATAAAATAAAATTTTAGCATCAACAATATAGTGTAATATGTTTATTCACCTTGACATAAATATAAATCTCTCGTTTTAAGTATCATTTTAAAGTAACATTAAAGAAAATGTTACGGTTTACGGCCTATTTTAGCTTTCCCTTAAATTTACATAAGCCTTTAAAACCGTTTCCACGGTTAACTCATTGCTACTTCGTTTTTATCGGAGATAACTGCATTGCACACTAACGTTAAGTGCAGTCATTCATGGCTATCTCCACTTTTCGTAAACCACCCAAGGTGCGGAATTCGGTCCAATGGGACCTCCCTTCTTTGGTTTCGGTTGAATGGGATTTCGGTCCAATGGGAGGGAATCATCAAAGACACTTCGCATTACCTACAGTAAAAGATCTCTAAACCGACCTTAAAAAATTCTACAGCCGACCATTAAGAATCCATCAAGCCGACCATAAACAATTCATAAAGCCGACCATAAACAATCCATAAAGCCGACCATAAACAATCCATAAAGCCGACCATAAACAATCCATAAAGCCGACCCTAAAAAAGCCGTAAAGCCTACCCTAAACAAGCCATAAAGCCGACCACAAATAAGCCATAAATCCGACAAATAACAGTCGATAAAGGCGACCGCAATTAGGGGAATAATCCGACCATAACCAGATAACAAAGCCGACATCTTGTTTGATAATGTAAGAGCTGGCCACGCTTAATTTTTAGAGTCGGTTAAAGTGCTGGCAAAATTTCTATCCCGACCTCATTTTGGAAATCCCGAAAATTTTCCGTGCACGTTTGAAAAGGTTGGAAAACCGCCGGACTGACCCATTTTCGGGTAGGACATTTCGACTGTCAAAAGGAAAGTCTACCCACCATTTTGCGGCAGTATAGGGCAGTGTAGGTTGAATCTCGAGCCGACTCCGTTGGCCCAACGTCGATTTTGCTACTGGGGGAATCACGCTGAATAAATTATTCTCTATTGGCAACAGTAAACACTTCATCTTTAGACTTGAATAACTGTAAGTGATAATTTGTTTTGAAAACCGCCCTATAAAAATACCTAATTTGGAAGATTCCAGGGGATAGTCAAAAAGGTCATTGACAAATTTACAAACACTTCCGCAAACAAATATTTCATTATCTAAATTTTTAAAAATCGCTTTTATAACCAATGTTTCACCAGATTCCAACAGAAAACAATTATCCCCGTTTGATACCGACAACAAATTTTTGTGTATGAAGTTTTTTGAAAGTTTCTACATTTGGAGGTAAAAATGGATATTTGGCTTTAAAACGTTTCTTTAGACTTAGACCTTGTCTAATTTGGGATTTGGAAAATGATTTGGATTCTTTAATCCTTTTAATCAGTTGCTGAAGTGGTTTATTCGGACTTCTTAAATGTTTTTTAATGAAATGCAAATGATTTTCGAACGGAAAGGCACTATAAGAATCTAGTGCTCCAAACATCTTTACATCCTGAACAATATGAGAAAGAGAATGGACATTCATTACAATGAACTCTAATCCATAAATTTCTTTTGGCATGCTTATGAATATTTTCAGTAACTCTCCTGCATAATCGGCATATTGTTTGTGCAAAATTGGGTGTGCTAAAATATAAATTGTGCAGTGAAGTAACCGGAAATGTTTTAAAACATCATCTTTGAGTATGTCTATCAAAATTATAGGACCAGTATACAATAGAAACTGCCTAAGTTCTGTTGCTTTCCATAGTTTAATGTGCTTTACAGCTCGGGGTTTTCTTGCAAATTCATTTGGAACATACTGTCTACAGTTTAGGAGTTTCTCAGATAGACGTTCACATAAGTGGTTAGTTAATCTAACATTAAGTTTTCCGGTTAACCAACACTTGGCCATCCTTCTCATCACACCAAGGCAAACCAAATGCATGTAATCCAATGGAAACTGCCGAACCATGTTTACATTCACGTCTATTAGGGGAGACATGTTACCAACTAAATGATGAAAATCATCATCTTGGATTCGAAATAATTCATTAGTACGAGGTGGCGTGCTAAAATCTTCATAAAAAAAACAGTTCGGCGAAGATGTCTACTGCCTCTTATAGAACATTTGTCACATGAGTTGAAACCAGTGTGACCCTTTGTATTCTTAACAAAAGCCCGAGCAGGAGTGTCAAGAATTAAGGGCCCTTTAACATTGCAGATATATTTTTTATTTTCATATTCAAATCCGTTGACTTCTAAATTTTGTAAGTCAGTAATCAACGGCCTCAAAAATTCTTCTAGGTTACCAGGTTTAACTTCCCCGCAGAACACACCGACCACAAAGGGCTTACCTATCATCCCCTGAGAAAAACTAAAAACACTAGCTAATATGGGCCAAAAGTGTTTGGCATCACTATGGAAAATTGGAAGGCCATCTATATTTATGGCAAAAGATATTTCACGATCATATTGGGGATTTCCTTGTAAAAATGTTTTTAAACCTTGACTAAACCCGGCATGATAATATTCGCCGTTTTCTATATTTACTACCAGGAGCAGATGACAAAGGAGTCTCGGACGCTAGCTTCCACAATATAGAGGGCAATGGCACCCGCGTACGTCACAGCTGTAGCGGTATCGTTTGCCATAGAGGCGCTATCAGACATTATAGCAGACGATGTTTTTGGTGGACTATATCTGGCACCAAAGTCTGCTGGGAATTTTTTTTTGTAATAACGAACTAACGGTGGCTACTGAGGTTCGTCTTATCCGATCGCGACATAAATATACACAATATAATTACTTTATTCAAACAGCTGTAACCGTTGGTATTAAGATAAAAGATAAGACTACATTTTGTGACTTCAACCTACTAAATAGTCAAATTAAGTCCAAACTAGCTGAGAAACCCAGGTAAGCCAAGGCTTAATTAACAATCTGTGCCCACTGGAATGATTGGGTTTGGGTTTTCAAAAGATAAAAGCAAGGTTTTAAAAGAAGCCGAAACACAATGTTATATATGTGTTTTAGGGCCAAAATATTCCGTATTTCTTTTGAATTAATTGACTGCTACAAGAGGTTGGAAACGAAATCACTGTCTCATACATTTTGGGTTTTAAAAGATCGTGAGTGATTTCTTTTCCCAACCTCTTGTAGCTATCATTTAATTCAAGAAGACATTTAGAAAAAATTGGCACTGAAACACATTTTAGTTTTTTAATAGTGTACAGACGTTACTCGCTGGGTTTTTCATTATGAATTTTAGTCCCAAAAAAAAGATTAAAAAGCCGTTGAAATCCATTTTTTAACTCTAATACTCGCTAAGCCTAGGCTAATTATAAGCAGACGATACGTATTTTTAAAGAGAGGCTCCAGACGCGATTTCCCAGATCACCTTTCGAGACTTTGCAGCCACGCTATTGGTTGGAAAATAAAGCTCAAATTTCCTACGAGTGGTGGCACTGGCATAATGATTTTGGTTAATAACCGTGACGTTCGCGGATCCCATTGCCCTCTATATTATGGAAGCTGGCGTCCGAGACTCCTTTGTCATCTGCTCCTGTTACTACCATAGCTGACCTTGGAGTCTTTAAAAGAGTACGTGCATCCTTTGGCAGTTCCATACCATTATCTCGCAACAACACAAGTTGGGCATTAATAGTAACGTGATTAACACTGTGATTTAATGCCCAGTTACGCAAGCCCGAACGAATGTCTAACAATTCCTCTTCCGGTGAGCTACTCGAACTTTGCTCTGAATTTAAACTACTAGGGTCTGAACTATTGTCAATATCAGAACTTATTGAATGACGTGAACCACCAGAATTAGAAGTATCTCGATTATAATCGTCACGATGAGAGTTACCCATATTTGAATCATTGGAACCTGGACTATTTTCCCCGCTAACACGAAGCGGACCTTCTGCATCCGAAGAACTTGACTGCGTAAACTCAGGGGTCGAACCCTCTAAAGACGGACTATTACCTTTTGGAGAAAGTGTTAGAGCTACTGCCCTGACTTTCGCTAATTGTGTCATTCAATGATACCTTATTAACATCATCAACTCGATCTAAAACACTCGCAAGATATCTAGCTCTCTTTCGACGTTTCTGCCTATCACTCAAATTATCCAACGACTTATAACTACCCCGTGGAGCTTGGCTATCATCCATTATCTAATAGCTAAACCAATAACCCAACTTAACAAACTAATTAATGCTTAAAACTGTAAACTCACCTAATGTATGTTGGCTAATCTTTTGAAATTCTATTTAAAAACTTTCTTACCTTTATTAACAACACAGTTTCAAACCTAAAGAGAGAAATATAATATATAGATGAATGGAGTCATAACTTACAGTTTAACTAGCTTAATTTTAGCAAAAGAGCAACATTCAAGCCCCCTCTGTAGAGGCACAGGCTTAAATACACTATCACAATCAGTTCTTTCTTTGTCATTCTGTAGCAAAGGCTTAGCGAAATTATATACAAAGAACTCACCTCTTTACACAAAAGCGTTTGTACAATAAATGCTGAGTTTCATTAGGTCTCTCTTAAATACCTTCAGAATTTAAAGCTGCAGTTAAAGAAGTATCATTAAATTTAAGTTTAAAGGCGATAAACCCACGGGCCACAGCAGTATCAGCGCAGTAAACACGAGACAAACGCGGAGCGAAGAAAGCACGAGAAACGTGAAGAGTCGGCCGCGTAAGTGAGAGTGGGAGACCTTAACGCGGTAAAACCCGACAACATCAGCGCCGAGGATGAGACAGAGCTACCAGATTTTTTATGGATACCGCACAATCCAAAAAAATTCCGCACAAATAAAATAGGTTTTTCCGGGAAACCGCCAATAAAATTCCATGAAAAAACCACAATTATTTACATTTATATATAAATGTTTTCTTCAATTAAATATATCTTGAGCAACGAACTCTATTGGCATATTTCTCTTTGTCTATTGAAATATAAATTCCAAAAAAGCCAAATTCGAGATGAAAACCGCCCATCCGGAAACTCTGGAGTGAGAATGGATCAAAATTCAAAATTTATTTATCAAAGACTATAACATTTCTCCATGAGCAAATGGACTCACAAACTCTATATTTTATATGGTTTAATAACTTCCTGCTCAGTGCCGGAATAATTACAGGGAGTTTTTACACCATTTATATTAACTAAGAATTTTTTGTATATTTTTATTAAATACGTAAATGACTATTTTTATTTATTCATCGTATATACTACAACTTAATTTTTTATTTTTAAATAAACGATTTCTCGACCTTTTACCAACCTAAAAGCGGTACGACTAGCTACATTCAAAACGGCCGACTCCTTACCAACCCTTTAAAAATGATTTAGATTTAATCTAACTAAACGTAGTTCATAGCATTGTGTCAGGACGAGAATTAATTATTGGCGCGTTTTCAGATATTTTAAATATTTAGAAATGATTAATTTTCGTTAAGGTCAGACCACCCGCAATAGAGTCGGTAGGAAGTCGAACATCCCGACAGTTTGTTAATTCGAGAGTTAATCCAAACTGCATCTCGGTTGTTAAGAATTGAGAAATCGATTGGAACTTAAAAACTTCTTGCGACTACGAACCGTAACATAAGCCGACCATTATTTCGAAGTACTGTTAGCCGACCTTATAACGGCGTAGTCAACTAATGTCGGCATTTAGTCGTTAGAGAACACTCAACGGACAACCGACGATTCGACCAAAAACCGACGAAAATGCGGAGAGCTTGTGCTACTGGGGTTATTGTAAATGAAATGGTTTCAATTCGAATTATTGTAAATGTAATGGTTTCAATTCGAATTATCAGGAGCAGATGACAAAGGAGTCTCGGACGCTAGCTTCCACAATATAGAGGGCAATGGCACCCGCGTACGTCACAGCTGTAGCGGTATCGTTTGCCATAGACGCGCTATCAGACATTATAGCAGACGATGCTTTTGGTGGATTATATCTGACACCAAAGTCTGCTGGGAATTTGTTTTGTAATAACAGACTAATGGTGGCTACTGAAGTTCGTCTTATCCGATCGCGACACAAATATACACAATATAATTATACTTTATTCAAACAGCTGTAACCGTTGGTATTAAGATAAAAGATAAGACTAGGCCTACATTTTGTGACTTTAAACCTACTAAATAGTAAATTAAGTCCAAACTAGCAGAGAAACCCAGGTAAGCCAAGGCTTAATTAACAATTTGTGCCCACTGGAATGATTGGGCTCGGGTTTTCAAATTATAAAGCAAGGTTTTAAAAGATGCCGAAACACAATCTTATATATGTGTTTTAGGGCCAAAATATTCCGTATGTTTTTGAATTAATTGACTGCTACAAGAGGTTGGAAACGAAATCACGGTCTCTTACTTTTTGGGTTTTAAAAGATCGTGAGTGATTTCTTTTCCCAACCTCTTGTAGCTATCATTTAATTCAAGAAGAAATTAAGAAAAAATTGGCACTGAAACACATTTTAGTTTTTTAATAGTGTACATACGTTACTCGCTGGGCTTTTCATTATCAATTTTAGTCTAAAAAAAAGATTAAAAGCCGTTGAAATCCATTTTTAACTCTAATACTCGTTAAGCCTGGGCTAATTATAAGCAGACGATACGTATTTTTAAAGAGAGGCTCCAGACGCGATTTCCCAGATCTCCTTTCGAGACTTTGCAGCCACGCTATTGGTTGGAAAATAAAGCTCAAATTTCCTACGAGTGGTGGCACTGGCGTAATGATTTTGGTTAATAACCGTGACGTTCGCGGATCCCATTGCCCTCTACATTATGGAAGCTAGCGTCCGAGACTCCTTTGTCATCTGCTCCTGGTACAGTCAATCTAGCTCAAAAAAGGGCCTTACCCGAAACAAATTGCGATAGTTTTGAAATTGGGGACTTTTATAGAACTTGAAGCGCTCTTTCACATGGTGCAATCTCCCCCAATCAGCAACTTGAGGAAAATCCGCCATCTTGAAAATTACCGCCAAAATTACTAAAGTGCTACGTAACTTTGGCTGTAATTATCGGATTGAATCATAAAAAATCTTATAGTGTAGCTTAAGACATTCCACACGATTTACCTTATATTAATTTTTAGCGTTAAACCAACCGGAAGCTGGCAAACATGCATTAAAACCGGCTAAATTGATAAATTTCGTGAAATGCAAAGTTTCTACCGAAAGTAATTAAAGATTTCTTTAAAATTTCACTGTTCAAATAGTAGGAAGCGCTCTTCTAAGATTTTTTGTCTATCCTTCGATTAAAGAGGGCTAAAAGTGTCCGCCATCTTAAAAAATGGCCGCCCAATTACGCTAAAATGACCATAACTCGTGATCCAATCATCCAATTCACACGTTTCATACCTCAAATTGTTTGTTATAATATTTCCTAAAGTTTAACTTCTAAGAGTTTTGGTCATTTTTTGCACCGTTGTTTAATTTTAATTGATATTTTAAATAATATAACTAATTTTCATAATAAGAAATTGTTTTAAATAAATAATTTACTTTGAAATGAATTTTCAGTTCTCATTCATGAGCTTTAAAATTCGTAATTACATTCTAGCGCCATCTTTCCCTCCTAACATTAACTTTAACTGGAACTGGAACTAATAGCCATTGACGTCCCAGTACAGAGTACACCTGCACTCATAATCTATTATTACTATTATTGTTATTAAAACCCGCGGCTGTCGAAAAAAAAATCGCAATAAATATGACGCTAGAAAATATTGATGATCTATAGAGTAATGGCATCTGCATGCCTTGGCTATGTTACACTCTATGAGAAATTAACATGGAGTGCCACTACTCTATTGGTCGAGAGAAATAACGTAACCACTTGACTACGTCGTCAGCGCTTTTTAGGATAAAAGGGAAAGCAAATATCTACCCATGTAGGATATCAGCTATTCGATTATTTCACGCGAATCTGATTGAAAAGCGCCCAAAAAAGCGCGTTTGAAAACGGGTTCTGATTTCGCTATAGTGTTATGCTTCAGTTTTTGAAGCAAAACCTTGAAAAGCTCGATGGAAAACGGGCCTTAAGGACTGCTAAATATAGAGTACGCGTAGTTTCAGCTTAAACTCTCTAATGCAACTGTTTATTCGCCACGAGCATTAGCTAGGATGAGTCGGATCCCCTTTCGGATTGAAATGGTTTCGTTTCTTTCGCACATTTTTGAAATCTGAATATCATGATCGATTAGACTAAGGTATTTGTCTATCAATGTCGAAACCTATAAAGTGTGCCCCTTTAACTAAGCTTTATGGAAAATGTTTTGAAGCTTACAAAAAAAGCACAGACCGGCTTTGAATTACGATAATAAATACTCACAAACAATTTAAACAATGAATTCTAAAATTTTCTTAACAATAATTAAAAGAGGCCCATATTTGTGAAAAACCTTTAGCCTACACCAAAGAATATCCTGGCGCCGCCACTGATTTTCTTCACAAATTAAATCAATCTTATCAAGTAATTAAAAAAAAGTATAATTGTGAATTGGATGATTAGATCACGAGTTATGATCATTTTAGCGTAATTGGGCGGCCATTTTTCAAGATGGCGGGCACTTTTAGCCCTCTTTAATCGTAGGATCGACAAAAAGTCTTAGAAGAGCGCTTCCTACTATTTGAACAGCGAAATTTTAAAGAAATCTTTAAATTCTTTCGGTAGAAACTTTGCATTTCACGAAATTTATCAATTTAGCCGGTTTTAATGCATGTTTGTCAGCTTCCGGTTGGTTTAACGCTAAAAATTAATATAAGGTAAATCGTGTGGAATGTCTTAAGCTACACTATAAGATTTTTTGGGATTCAATCCGATAATTACAGCCAAAGTTACGTAGAACTTTAGTAATTTTGGCGGATATTTTTCAAGATGGCGGATTTTCCTCAAGTTGCTGATTGGGGGAGATTGCACCATGTGAAAGAGCGCTTCAAGTTCTTTAAGAGTCCCCAATTTCAAAACTATCGCAATTTGTTCCGGGTCAAACCCCAGATTGACTGTACTAATAGATCCGTTGCCTACTTAAGTTACTATTGATTAGCTTTGACACTTCATTTCTTATATGGGATTCCCTTGACCAAATAAAATCATTGGGCAAGCTTATTTCTGTTCACTTAAAGGGACGCCGGATGTATTCGCTACCACTAAATGGCTTCATTGCTCAATAGTTAATTTTACATGTACCTTATTGAACAGAAATCAAAGCTTGCCGGCACCTTAAATATTTTTGGATTCCGATGAAATTGACGAGCAAATGAACTCGAGTTAAGCTCTTTCATCAAAAAGTAAGTAATTTTGGTGCCGATAGATGTTTGTTTGAATATTATATATTGTCAAACCGTTCATAAAGTACAATGTTTGGAATAGTTATTTTCATATACGCCTTAAACAGCGTTAAAGTTTAAAAATTTATATTCTTTTCCTTTCTTAATTTTCAAGTAATGAAGAAATGTTTGATGTGGCTGCTGGTGGCGCTGAGTCACCTGAAAAAACTGAGGATGATTCAGTTCACCAACCAAACACTCCATGTAAAGGAGCGGAAAGGCTGGTGTAATCAGCACACCAAATAAAACTTCGGTCAACGAAGAAGAAGATGATGAAGATGAAGATGTTTTTTCCAGCGGAAATTAACGGAAAAATTATTTCAACTAAAAACTGTTTGACCTGTTATTAAAGATTATAGAATGATCTGAACTTGTCGTTTTTATTAAGTCTAATGCATACAGTTCTGTACTAAGTGTTTCAACTCAATTATTTACTATATTTTGAGCACATTGGAAACCACACGGAGTAATGCAAAATTATTTTTGCCCAAGTATAATATAATTACATTCTTGATTATAAAAATAACAAGGTTATATTATTTTAAAAAGGATTCAAGCTTCTAGGGTTGATTGTTTTTTTTTAAAGAAAATTATTTTCCAAAGTCAAATGATGGATTCAGTGCTAATTGAATACAGTATATCTTCGATTTTACTGATCGCAATGTCTTGAAATTTGAATGAGGGGTGTAACAATCTGGTCTTTTAAATAAATAAGAATCAATTTCTTAAAGTGGTTACGGTTTTTTAATAAACATTAATTTTCAATGTCAAAATTTTAAATTAAGTACTTACAACCGTTTTCCAAGGTAAAAGAAACCGAACCCCATCCTCCTCGTCCAAAAACATGGCTTTTAGAGAGAAATAGATTAAAAAACCTAGACCTCTTGAACCAATTTTCTAAGACTTGTAAACGCCCAGAGGGCCAGATGACTCGAAAGCCTTTTTGGTGATGCAAGCCATTCTGTCCATAATCAAACTACTTCATCAACACCAGAGCAGTTGAATTACCCATAAAATGAAGTCTTTCATTGAGAACGTTTAGCACTAGCGAAATAGGTATCAGTAATTGCTAATGATACTGATAAAACAGTAATGCTAAGACTATCACACAAGAAGCTTCTAAATGTCATCGAACAAGCCGAGGACGGCTTCGAGGAAGCATTTTTATTCTTGGCTGTCCTTGAAAACTAGTATAATATCCCGACTAAATCTTTGTGCTTTTACCAACAGCAACTATTATCCCCAGAACAGGTGTGTTTTAGGCTTTTGGGACTAGAGTTTTGTTTAATTATAAGATATTTAGTGTCATGTGTAAGCAATATGTTTGTTATCGGAAAGGGGGTGAAAGTACTAAAATTATCATTTTGACAAAGCTAACTAATTTTGAACATTTTTAACCATTTTTAGAAATAATAGATTGTAACACACCTCTCATTAAAATATCAGGTCAAAAGAATCAATGGGACAGAAGATCTGACCAAAAGCTCTAGCTCCTCTCATTGAACTTAATATTAATTTTGATTTCCTTAGAACTTTCCGCCGGTAATCCAAAATTCGCACTTTTTGGCCTATTGAACGAGTTCTATGGCGCGATCAGTTTGAGTAGTTGAGCGCGTGATGAAGTGGGCTATGTTAAAACGAACGTGGAACATCACATGACTAGAAAAGCTATTCTCATTTTTCGTTTCCATTAACATCATATCCGGTTACAAGGATGTAAATAACGTCTTTCTCGAACGTCAGTATTAAATCCAAAGGCACTATTACTCATCCAAGCTATAGCCAATAAGAGGAAACATGATTTGATGGGTTTCCCATTTCCTTTACCAAAAACTTTAATTTTTTCGTCAATTTAGGCCTATTGCCTCTATTCGGACTAAAGATGCTCTAGTATAGCTAGATGGGAGTGAAAAATGTTTTGACTTTATATCTCACCTATTGTCGCTATTTAGACTACGAGTTCTTTTCGTTTTATGATTTAATATTCACGACGTACCCGCGCAAAAATGCGTACAAAGCCGTAAACAGATGATAGGATAAAAACCAATGTGTACATATTAGTGTGCAAGTGGAATAAACGATATCCAGTAGATAAATGAGTCCTGGATCTGAGCTGGAGGCACCATAGAAAATAATGCGTTCCTTATTTCCTTTCCCAAAAAAATAATAACTTTGAAAGCATTTTTGGCCTATTGACGCTACTCGGTCTACATATACTCTAATCTATACAACAATGAATCTGTTACTAAAAAATGTTCTTGAAAGGGCTGTGTTTTTTAACGCCATACCCATAAAGGGTATAAAGCTGAATGCGAGGGATATTTGGTATCATTCTGGAAATATCTTATTAGCAGTGAACATTTAAAAATGGTTAAAGTTTCCATCAACTTCATTGAAGGAATTACGCGTGGCCGTCGAGGGTGAAGCGAGGGGGAAGGCGAGGAGGAAGGCGTGGTGGTGGTGGAAATCGTAGGCATGGCACACGACTGTGCTATGCTTGTAGGCAGTTTGGCCACAAGGCTGCCAACTGTCCGCTGTTAAGAGGTAATGACTATTGTTTTTATAGATTTTATTAGCGATAGGTTAGTGTAATATGGGAAAACTAATAATATTTTTAATCATTAATATATGTTCAATAGCTATACAACAGCCAGCGCCCACCCAGCCAGCGCCCACCCAGCCTGCGCCCACCCAGCCAGCGCCCACCCAGCCAGCGCCCACCCAGCCAGCGCCCACCCAGCAAGCGCCCACCCAGCCAGTTAGCCACCCAGCCAGGGCTCTCACTGCCTGGTTTTCATAAGGCAAAATAATTACTGGTAATTGATTATGAACTATGTTTTTGGGCTATTTGAATAGGTTAATGGTGAATAGTTAAGTTTTTAAAATTCCTTTATCAGAGATAATTAATTTGCTTTATTTCTTTTTTTATATATATAGATGAAACCGAATAAAATATTGAATTAATTCCGAACACGTTTTTGTAATCCATTATTTTGGAACTTTTGCGGTGTAAAAAGGGGGGGAAACAACACTCAGCATATCGGGTCATATAAGGGGAGGTAATCTAATTTTTCCAAGGCTCAAAAGGCTAATAACGTTATGTTCCCTTTACTGGCTTCTATACACCACCATCATCTGGTCTTTTTGTCCATCCCACATGGACAGCAGTCTGTACATACTGGTTTCTATCTCCATCATCATCGTTAAGGTTAAGACATACGCGGCGATCGGCTAGGCTTACGAGAAACGTCTGGCCTCCCAATGGTGAGGCTTCCATCAAAAGGTTCACGCAATTGCGCTGTTACTATTTCACCATCCACTGGTCATCCGTCTATTCCACATTGACACCAATCTGCAACATTGGCTTCCACTCTATTATCGCTGTTATGGTTAAGATTTTCGCGGCGATCAGCTAGGGTTACGAGAAACGTCTAGCCTCCCTAAGGTGGGATCACCACCAAAGGTGGTCGCAATTGCATACTTTCTTAACATTTACTGGGAGACGATTGCTATATATACCCTAGATTTCCAAAACGTTGGCAAAGGCAATACGCCAGCGGGGAAACCAAAATAATAGTTTAAGTTCATACGATATTACGAATAAAGTTTCTTAAAACGATGTAAGTATAACTAAATCAAATATCTGACGAAGATAAAAATAAATATCAAATAAATTTAAGAAATTGTTTAAGAAAAACCTCTCTCAATCAAAACATTTCTAGTCAAAGTTTATATAGGAAGAGTAATGAAGATTACATATGAAGTCGAAACACTATACACATTGCATAGTCAATATAGAGCTAGTAAATAAGACGTTACTCTATTGTATTGCAAAACAAAGAAACTCTATTGCAAAGCTAATATCGGACAAGTAATGATATCGTTAGTTAATAAAAACTGAGAAGTGATGTCGATTTTCGATAAATTTCATATGATGATTCTCGTGTGACTCTTCTTAATTAGGGTAGAGACGATAGGTTTTTCATAATATTGGAAATCAACAACCAAAGCTACAGTGCGATACACGTTGAACGTATTTACCGAACTGTTGAGATGCAAAACTTAAGCGATAACATTTATATTTCGTAATAAAGGTAAAGCTACCACTCCTCAGCCAATATTACCTGACTGTTTTAACTTGTACTTGTCATAATATAGGAAAAAACAGCGAAAGTTACAGTGCGACAAACTTAAAATTATTTAACGAAATGTGAAATGCAAAGCGATCACATTTCATATTTCTTAATAAGGATCCAGCTTCCACTCCTTGTTTCATAATCCCTGCTTGTTTAAATTTGCTTTGTATGTATAGTGCCTCGATAAAAAGTGACGAATAAATTTAATCGCAGCGCTGTAAAAAACCATTTACTACTCTGTATATGTTTTTTACCTCTCCTAGTGACGATTGCGCCATGGAGAGGTATTACATTGGACGTATCTGTGGGTGTGTCATAGACAATTACTTATAAATTTCCGTGCTTTTTAGGATTGAGAAATAGACTTAATGGTTGGGATGCGCCTCAGTGTTAATAGAGTATTTATAGACCGAGTAGCGACAATATACCAAAAACAAAACAAGCGTTGTTTTAAATGCGGGGTAGTGGGTCATTTTCTAAAAAACTGCGTTGTTGGTCAGGAACATCCGGTTCCAAAAACCACCAAAATTACTAATTTTCATATTCACAATTTCTGAACGTATTTTTATCTTTACGTTTTGTAGACATTGTTTTTTCAATAAACCATGTAGTTATGGAACGTTTCTTGTTCAAGTTTTTTAAGCAGTAGAGAAGCAGGGTGCTTCTGAATAGTCTGTAAAAAATGAAAGGGGATGGTCTTTTGGCATTTTCGAGTCGAAAATTATATATGATAATTTAGAGTCACCGTTAAACTCTTTCACTGAACGTTCGCGCAAGCGCGTGGTTCTTAGTTTTCGTGCTTCAAATATAAATTTAAGATGACCGATAAAGTAACGCAAACTGTATGTGGTAAAAAATCCCTGGGTAGTGCTTGAAATAGAAATCGGGGAATTAAAACACTGGCCGAAGTCAATAAGAACTTTATTCTGGCGTAAACCAAGCTCTAAAAGCGACGAGAATCTCATAAAAATTTGCAGTTTTGTGTTTTTGAACGATGCCCACGAAAACACAATTATATCAACCCTAATTCTTACAAAAGTGGCACATGCTTTCGCGGACGTTTCGGCCGCCGTGATGGCACAATATTTTGCCTGGAAATCTAGTATAGATCTCGATTGTCTAACATTGGGTCGAATCCCAATGGATCGAATGTTTTGTTCGGCCGAATCCCATTAGACCGAATACCGCAATTCGGGCGGTTTTCCAATCATGAACTTTCCTTTCATTCCTATTTTTCAATTGATTTTCTAATTAAACTTCTTGATATTGCAGCAAATAATATTTATGTTCACCAATAACATTCTTCAATAAATTTTAGTAATTAATTTTCATTGTTGGAAATTGTCTAACCTAACCTAACCTTACCACACCTAACCTTACCTTACCAAACCTAACCAAACCTAACCTAACCTAACCAAACCTAACCTAACCAAACCTAACTTAACCTTACCAAACCTAACCTAACTTAACCTAACCTTACCTAACCTAAACAAACCTAACCCAACCAGACCAGACCAGACCAAAAAATAAAATTATTATTCTTATTAAACTTCTTGATATTCAAGCAAATAATATGTATGTTCACCAATAACGTTTCTTCAATAAATTTCAATAAACACCTTTCATTTTTGAAATTGTCTAACCCTAACCTAACCTAACGGAAGAGATCTCCCTCCCAAGTACTGACGGCGCTCGATGCTGCTTAACTTTTTCGATCATCCAAATCACTTTATCCATTGCGCTACTGGAGCTCGGCAACTCAAGAAAACGCTATGATTTTATATGTGTAAACCCATCCCATTCGGTCGAAAGCTCTTCCATATAAATATTCCCATTCAGCAGAAAATCGCTCCTTGGGCTATAAATTGTTTTAAATTTGGCTACAATTTTAGAAATCTGAATTCGGTCCGACGGGATTGTATCCAATAGGAGTATACCTAGATCTCAGACGAAGCGCATATAGCTATCATGTCAGACTTGGAAGGTATATGAATTTGGAAATAGAGAGGTAACTAAATTGTTTGAAATTAATGTTTGTAAGTTTTTAATTTCTTTGAACTTTAAATATTCATTTGTTGATTTTGTTTAAGTATCCGAAACAAAACGTGCTAGAACGGTTAAGCAAAGATTGTTGTAGAAAGGTTAAGCCAAGATTGCGCTAGAAAGGTTAAGCCAAGATTGCGCTAGAAAGGTTAAGCCAAGATTGCGCTAGAAAGGTTAAGCCAAGATTGCGCTAGAAAGGTTAAGCCAAGATTGCGCTAGAAAGGTTAAGCCAAGATTGCGCTAGAAAGGTTAAGCAAAGATTGCGCTAGAAAGGTTAAGCAAAGATTTACTTAGCAAGAAAATGCTATTATAAAATATCAATAACCAAAATCATTCACTATTTAGCAAATATAGGAAATGCCCCCAAAAGGGTAATATTATGAAAGGTTATTAGATAATATAAGCTACTAAACACATGAAAAGTTTTAAACAAATTATGCTTGCCAAATAAAACTTTGATTTTGATTCTTAAAGATATACCTCAACTTTGATAGTCCGGCTATGAAGTCTTCAATAGCGACTTCAACACCGATAAAAAGTATGTTTTTTATTAAAGAAATAGGCAATTTTGTCAAGCTCGCATTGTAGTTATCATAAATAGTTAAATTTTTCTGTCCTATCCAAATCAAATATGTATAAAAGTCACTGACTAAATGATTCACTGATTGAGAAACTGATAATCAACGAACAACCCAATTACCTCTTTACTCACCAAACTGAAACTAGTTTTGCAGTGACATTAATTTACTCTGAAAACGTAGGTTTAAATTAAAAAAGTTTTTTCCTAATCCGTGACCATGTTAAAAAATAGCGGAAAGAAATGTATAGACGGGCTTTTGGATTTGACTATTTTCTTAGCCATCTTTAAATACATGTTCCAAAAAGTAAAAAAAAATTCCTGACGGGTAATACCGGATCCTTTCGCTACTATTAATAACAGATAGGAATAATATACCCTCCATTCATCAATATTTGACTTTTCAATAAATTAAAACCGTTCATTACGCCCGAAGTGAATATAGCTAGTATTTCTGGAACTGATATGACACCTGTTTACTACTAGGAATAAGCTTGTTATAATCCATATTTATTTTCTAGTTAAAAACCGTCAATAAATATAAATTACTTGCTAGACAAAAGACCCGAAACCCAGCCTGCAACATCCATGTAATTATTTTTCTTTAATTTTAAAGGGCTGGTGGCTTAATTTAGTTTTGAAGGAAATTTAACGAAAGAAGTCAAAAAAATCTATTATTCATCTAATACATAGTAGGCTGAAATTATTTCATTTATTTTTTTTACTTTTCTTGCGGCCACTAACCAACCCCTTGAGATTCAATTATTTAGTCTAATGCCTCTTATTAATACTCTTATTTCTCAAAGGTTGAATGCAAAGAAGCCAAAAATTATAACTTTGGACGAGGACATCGACAACGACGAAGACGAACTGATGAACGATAATTTGGATGAATTATTAATTCAATCCATGGAAACAGTTGTAACCCAAATGCTCACTAATTCATTCATTTTATAAATATAACGAAAACAGTGAAATAAACCATATTTTATTAATTTTAGTCAATACAAACGTCTAGTGACTTGGTTTTGGAAGACAATTTGCGGCACGAATTTGAAAATAAGGAAAACAAAAGTACAAGGAACGAAGGAAACAGCGATGAGAACATGGTAAAGGAATGCATATATATAGTGTTGTTAGAGATAAACGAAACAGCAACGAGGGCTTGAGAAATATCATGGATCATGATAAAGATACTACGGAGGATGAGTAAGATAACATGAAGAAAGAAAAAATCTGAATATTTTGAAATTACTACCTTTAAAGAACAAAGTCATAAAATCTAATTAGGTGACGGTGAAAATGACGCATTTTTAGAAGTAATGAAATTTAAAAAAAATCACAGCCCTTATGAAAAAATAAAAATAATGTGAATCTATTCGATCGAAATGAAAATAAATACAACTATTAGCTGAATTTCAAATGAGTTTAGGAATTAGGAATAACGTTTCTTAAGACGGTATAACTAGAACTAAGAAATATTACTGACGATCAAATTAATTATTATCAAAAATATTTAATAAATTGTAAATTCAATGTAACACATGCTGGAAAGAGGATAAATGTGGATAACAGTAGAAGTTATGCGTTTGACTAGGTCAAGCTAATTTCTTTAAGACAAGGCAGAGTTTTTATATATATTTCTTTATGAAATTTCCACTCCTCTGAGCATACTCCGTGTTTGTATGGCTAGAGATAATATTGCTGTGGTAAGGTAAAAAATAAATCATAGAATAAATTTTTGGCAAATTGAAGCAAATCGGTTTATAGATACTGTAGGTCAAACTAAGCTGTTTAACATAAGCAAGAGTATTTATATTTCTTTTGTTAACTTCTACTCCTTGCTCCGTACTCTTTGTTTGAAAGCCTAGATATAAAAAAGCTAGAGTAAAATAAAAAGCAGTGATGTGCAAATTGGGCGACGCTTCTAACTGAATGAAAAAATATGTTTTTAAGCGCTTCTTTTCGCGAATTTGTAGTAATAAATGAACATTTGTGTTATTTTACTTCCTTTCGCAGGTGAATCCCAACTCGAAAGTACAGGCAGTTGCAGGTAGATGAAGCGTTTTTAAAAAATGTCTACTGCTTCTTAAAGATGGAAGCATTACATGAATGAACAAATTTAGAGCACGGGTTCGTCTTTGATCGTAGGCTGTGAAGCAAGGAAAGTGCGAAAACGAGTGTAGTAGCAAATTTTAATGAGTGAAAGGAATTTTCCAATTCACATTTAACATAATTTATATAGAAGCATTATCGTTATTATCGTAGCAAAATGTCCATAGACGGTATCACTGGCGCGTTTTAGATCAATCTTCGGTTAGTAGTTTTTACCTCTCCGTATGACGTATGTCAAGGAGGGGTTCTAATTTCGACGTGTTAGTCTGTGTGTGTGTCTGTCTGTCTGTTGTAACTACAGATCGGGGCAAATTTGTTCTCAATTTCCGGAAAATTGTATTCCACTTGCAATGGCCAATACTCCAATGTCTGTCTATCACCACCATCCTCTGGTCTTTGTCCACCCCACACGAACACCAGTCTGTACTTACTGGCTTCTAAACACCACCATCATCTGGTCTTTCGTCCATCCCACATGGACACCAGTCTGTACTAACTGGCTTCTAAACGCCACCATCTTCTGGTCTTTTTGTCCATCTCACAAATACAAACTGGCTAATATCTCCATTATCATCATCGTTAAGGTAAGACATACGCGGCGATCGGCTAGAGTTACGAGATACGTTTAGCCTCCCAATGGTGGGGCTTCCACCAAAGGTTCACGCAATTGCGCTGTTCTTACCTATAGCGGCGATTCGAAACCTTTATATACTACCTATTTGAATAAGGCTTTAACAGTTCTCCCTCGTGAAAGTACTATATGGCCGGTCGTCTTGGGGGTTGTTACAAGGCCCTTAGGTTCAATAGTGAGGGGAGTTTTTGTAAGCCTACTTTGAAGCCGTGACTATCGTCCCGTAAGGGAATCCAATCCAATGAAAATAAACATAACTTTTCTTGAACTTTGAATAACTTTATTTATTTGCGACGTAATTTAATTTCTCAAAATATCCGGATCCAATTCTGGAAGCGCGACAATTCGCGAATTACAAAAATCGTTGGTTGGAACGCGGAAAATCTGACCCGTGCCTGGTCAGTGAAAACAATAAGAGAACTAACTTGTTTCAGGAACAACCGGCGTATCTTATGCCTCGGTTGTTTGTTTTGGGACGAAGGTTATGGATGAGAAAAGAGGAGGAGCTTACATGGCGGCGGGCTGAACATAGTCCCAAAGTTGGACGAGGATGCTCAGCCCTCCATCTTCGTCTGCAACGGCTTCAGGGGTGAGGCCGCTGCATGCACCCCCTCGGAAAAGAAGAAGAACGTGGAAAGAAAATAGAAGTGAGGAAAGAATAGGGGTGAAACAAGGAAAAGAAAATATAATGTGGAATAACGGTATTCACGAAAAGTTTAATCGGCTTGAACGCTAGTGTTCAACCGTCCATGTTGACGATCCCGAAGGATAAATTTGCGCTGGCACAAAGAGGCGAAGTGTTTCCCGACCGCTTCACAAGCTTTGCAGCGATATGCCCCACTTGGACGATGCAGAATTGGGTATCCATCCGGGGAAATGGGGTATAAACGGATGGCCGCGCTCTGGGGCATCCCGTCCCATGCGACAGGAAACAGCTCGCGGTTCCGTGGTGGTTCGCGGAGGAAAGGGAGGTCTTCCACGAAGAGTTGGTCATACTCTGACAGCAGATAAAGTTTATCTTGGGATATGGGGAGGCGACCATAATCTAAAAAGTCTCGAAAGTCCTGAGAACCTGGTAGGAATGGATTATCCGGCTCAATTTCGCCGGCTGCTTCTGTGGGGTCCGGAAGCTGTCTTGGTTCGTCATCGGGTTGGTGGTTTCGCGGCGTTGCAGCGGTTGGAGGAGCTTGCGGCGGAAGGACTTCTGTAGGAGCAGCCGTCTGTGCGGCGGCTGGAGGAGCTCGCAGCGGGAGGACTTCTGGAGCAGCGGGCGTCTGTGCGGCGGCTGGAGGAGCTTGCGGCGTGAGAACTTCTGGAGGAGCGGGCGTCTGTGCGGCGGCTGGAAGAGGTTTCGCCAATGAGGCGGCTGGAAGAGGTTTCGCCAATGAGGCGGCTGGAAGAGGTTTCGCCAATGAGGCGGCTGGAAGAGGTTTCGCCAATGAGGCGGCTGGAAGAGGTTTCGCCAATGAGGCGGCTGGAAGAGGTTTCGCCAATGAGGCGGCTGGAAGAGGTTTCGCCAATGAGGCGGCTGGAAGAGGTTACGGCAATGAGGCGGCTGGAAGAGCTTTCGGCAAAGCGGCGGCTGGAAGAGCTTTCGGCAATGGGGCGGGTGGAGGATTTTTCGGTAGTGGAGCTGGGTAACAGAGGGCTATTTCCAGCATTAGTTCGTCTAAGGTGCGTTGAGGAACGGCGCCGAGACGTGGGGTGTGTGCCAAACGTCCATTCTCTTCGTGGCAACATTCCTCCATGGTTGTGTTCCCGTTGTGAACGTTGACTGGGCAGGTTTGGGCCCACTGCCTCTGGGCAAACGTTTACGGCAGGAGTGTCGTCCTACAGAGTACCTCCTTCCTCGGTCAGGATTAACACGTCCGGTTCCTGTGCAACGGTCCTCGCGGGATGAATCTGTTCTTCGGGATCGATGTCGACTTCCCTGGAGAGGAGTCCAAACGAGTGGGCCGCGGGAAGGGAAATGATAGGGAATTCCCGAGGGGACGGTTGCAAGAGAAAATCTTCAGGCGTGACCGTGGCCATCCTTCCGCGCTTTTGTCTAGGGGCCAGTCTCCAGTATAGAGGAGGAGTAGCCATCTAAAAAGAAGAGGATTTATAAGAGCCCCATAGGGATGTAGGAAGTGTTCCCATTGGGATCGAGCGTGACGGATTGCAATGGCAGTAACACGTTGTTCCCGGTTTAAACGGCTGTTAGCACCAAACGTCTTGGGTGGGCTAGTCTAACTCTTTCCCAAGGTGGTTTGGCAATGGGTACTCTCTTGAAGCAGAAGTCTATGGGGTCTAAGTCCCTAATATCGTTTTTTCGTAAATACTGAGAAACCTCATTTGTTGAACGTATACTTGCGACTCTTTCTTCCAGGAGGATTATAGTAAACATCCATGTCTACTTTTCCGGGCTGTACCGTGTGTCGGTAGCACAATTCTTTCTTGAATCGAAATTCGTCAGAAAGTATTCCGCAATCGACGGAGCTAAGGGAGAGTGAGTATCCTCTCCAGTGCTCATGGACTCGAAAAGTTCATCCTCCACTGGGACTAAAGGGCTTAGGCTCGTAGCTACTTGCAACTCATAACGCGTTCCAATTGTCGGAGGAGGGGATTCGCCTTCAAGACTAGTTGACAGGGCATGGACTTTCGGCGTATTTTTTAAGGGCTTTGTTGACGAGCTTGTCGTCGTTGTGGCTCTCATTGGTTTTTTTTGCCGTTGTCTGTCTTCATTCCTGTCTATCTCTTCCGAAGAGGAACTTAGATGATCTCGTTGCTGATTTCGTGATCGACCTTCTTTTTTGTGTTTACTTCGAGAGTGAGGGGTGGACGGTTCTTTGGTCCATGTATTTCTACTACTCGATATCTTCCGTAACGGTTTCTTTCGTCTTCCAATGATGGAAGATGAGGTGGTAGGGTGACTTCTTTTGCGGAGATCAGGGATCTCTGGCTCATCACATGAGAGACTGCTACTCGATAATTTCCTTACTGGTTTTCGTTTCGGTCCAGGAGCGGTGGAAGAAGTGGTCGGATGACCTCTCTTTTCCTGTTCCGGTTCAGAATTTCTATCTACATCCGTTGATGTGCTCAATTTCCGAAGAGCCTTTTTCTTGGGTTGAATTCCTTCGCTTGTTGACGTAGTCGGGTGATCTCTTTTTTCTCTCTCAGGTTTTGAAGATTCCATTGGAACTTGTGGTTCGGGGGTCAGTGGTTTGGCCACCGGATGTGTCACTTCTGGACTGAGGTTTTCTTGACACTCTTCCGGTTGGACTTCTTCCGCGGGTCGGACTTCCGCGTTAGTCGTTTCAGGTTCTTTTGATTTCGTTTTCGGTTGGACTTCTTCCGTGGGTCGGACTTCCGCGTTAGTCGTTTCAGGTTCTTTTCCGGGAGTAGGCCCCTCTTCGTTTTCCTCTAACGGAACTTCAGGAGTTTGGTACAATTTGAGTTTAGACATGTTAATTGGGGCGGTCTTTTGTCCCGAGATCATGTCTTCTAGGACGTAAACTAGCGGAATTCTCTTCTCTATGATCTTGTAGGGGCCCGTCCACTTTAGACATAGTTTTGCCATGCGACCCAAGTTATCGTTGGATAGGGGATGAGTCAATTTCCAAACGATCGTCCCAATGTCGAATTCTAGATCTTCTCTTTTGAGATCATAGTATTTTTTCTGTTTGGCCTGAGCCAGTTTCGAGAAAGTCTTGGTTAATTTCCACTGGTCCTTTAAGATCTTCAAGGTCTCCGAATGATCATCAAATTCCTCGAGGGGCATCCCTATGTCGATGTCCCACGGGAGTCTAGGTTCTCGTCCCATGTTTAAGTAAAAGGGAGATTTTTAGTCGTTTCGTGGGGAGCTGAGTTTATCGCAAACGCAAGAGCGTTCAGGGTTTCATCCCATGTTCTGTGATTGTTCTCTACGTATATGGAAATGGTTTCTCCGAGGACTCGGTTTACCCGCTCAGTGATGTTCGACTGAGGGTGATACGGCGAAGTGTGAATTGGTCCAATGTTGAATAATTTGCACGTATTGTGCCATAGGGAGGACACGAACTGAGTCCCTCTGTCGCTTAGTATTTGCTTTGGTGCTCCCCATCGACATACGAAGTTCTTCAGTGGGAGGGCGCATGCGTCGGCTGTTATTCTTTTTAAAGGGATTAGTTCGACGAATTTTGTCATGTAATCCGTAAAGACGAGAAGGAATTTGTATCCTCTTCTGCTGATCGGAAAGGGTACCATGATATCAACTCCTATTTTGTCGAAGGGTCCAGTCGGAACTGTAGATATCGTAAGGCCAGGTGTCTTGCGGTTACTGATCTTATACTGTTGGCATAGGACGCACTCCTTGACATATTGCCTGACGTCCTTGTCCAGATCGGGCCACCAGTATCTATGTCCGACTTTTTCTCGCGTCTTGTATTTACCTCTATGGGCAGACAGAGGATGATCATGCAAAAGTCTCATAGCTTCCCTTCTGAGAGATTGAGATGAATGTTGCTTTGCTGCTGCACTTGTTGGTGAAAGAGAAGCTAATTCAAAATTTTAACTCTAGGAGCTCAATTCTATAATCTTCATTTAAAGTATACACTTGGTTATGTCAACTTTGTTTCAAATGCTTTAACTCAACTTTAGCCGTATTGAATGCTGCTTTATACTCTCGCACTTAATGGTGGAAGAAAACCTAATTAAAAATTTTAACTCGAGGAGCTCAATTCTATAATCCTCATTTAAAATATACACTTGGTTATGCCAACTTTGTTTCACAAACTTTAACTCAACCTTAGCCGTATTGACAAGTGTCGGCGAACAATGGTATATATTAAAACCTTTAATTTTATGATGGTACAAAGGCTGTTTTATCCTCCTCCCGTAGGGAGGTTTCTTGTATTACTTTTGGTAATGGGAACTATATGCTTTGTTTTGGAAATGTATTATAAAAGTTGAAACCAAAAATTGCTTTAAATCATCTTTTTTCTATATGAGGCTAATCTTCAGGGTCATATCGTGAACTTCTGGTTAGTTGTAGGACAACATATCTTATACGATGAATTATGTGTTTGAAGGTAATCTACGATTGAAGCATATTAACTTGTTAATGGGTGTAGTAGAACCAGAGTTATTAAACGTTTTCTTGATTGTTTATGCCATTTTCCAATATGGCGGACACGAGGGGCTAGTCATTCGCCAAAATTTTGTACACCTGATTACTGATTTCTGAATTTTTATGTGAATTCCTATGATTACTGGACGAATTCCTTGATTTCTGTGATTACGATTATTTTCGGTGATTTCCATAATCATTACACTGATTTCCCGTTATTGCCGCGGATTACTTGTGATTTCCGTTTGAATTCCAATGAATTCCGGTGATTATTTGGTGAATGCCGTGATTACCACTGGATTCCTCGTGAATTTCGATGAATACAGTGATTATTTCTATTTCAACTGATTATGATTTTTATTTTGGATTTTCGAATTCCTCCATTGATTATGCGTGATTATTTCACGAAAGGCGTGATTACCGAGGTGATTACAAAAGATTACTAGTAAATCATATGATTATTTCTAATTTTCTCAAGATTTCACGTGATTTCCATTGATTATAGGAGATTTCTGATTACCTTTGATTACCCGCAGGAATGATTTTGATTACTGATGATTTTCAAAGAATTCTAGAAATCAAGTAATCGATTTCTGCGGTTTTGTACACCTGATTATTCAAGTGACTAACCCCTCGGGCGGACATTCTACCAATTGGAGAGTGTGGGAAACCACATCACGTTAAAGAGCGCCCAAAAATCTATAAGGACTGAAATTTTCAGCTTTGTTTCAATTTGTTCTGGGTTATAACCTATTTTTACTCGTGCGGGGAGAATCCCCCCTCGCACGAGTATTGGTCCCGGTTTTAAGGTCTCTCTAGTCTAGCATAGCTTTGGCAATGCATGGCAACAGGAATACCGTGTGTTCGGGGCTTTTCATCCCGATCATTCCGATTTCGATTTTTTAAAATAAACACTTGTTTGGTGACTCCACCAGAACGAAAAAGGATAAATAGACTCCGCCTCCTCTGAAGCACGCAATGGTCCGTTGGTTTAGCGTTGGTGCGGGGGTTTAAGGATGGTGGCGCGCGGTGGTTTAGCGTTGGTGCAAGAGGATAGCTTAAGTCTTTAGAAGGAAAGTTGTCTGCTACGGGTTTAACTGTTAATATTTATTAGTCTCGCTCACAACTGGAGGTATGCCGTCTAGGGCATTCAATAAATTACCGCCAACTTCCAATCTGCTGAAAATTGCCGAAAGTAAAAAAAAACTCTACAATAGTACTTTTTCAACTATGCGTCCTCAGCTAGAAAACACCCGTTGGCTAGATTGACTTGGCTTTCGACTTAGGCGGTAAAATAGAGTATTAATTCGGCAAATCAAAAGACTAGGCGGTAAAATCCAAAAAGCCATGATTAAAGCTAAATAACGATTTCATTGGAATATAATTCACTGTACTTCATCCTCGTCTAACGCAAGACCATTTACGATTAAATATTACAAATCAAAGTAATTAAAACGTTGTCTCTCAACAATTTTTTGTTGAGAGACAACGTTTTAATAGTGGCGGTACAGTAGTGTGTTTATTTTCGGCATTTTTCTAAACAATAAAAAAATTAAAGCTAATTAACGACTTAAACAAGTTTAAGTTAATTTTTTAATGCTCTTTCAAAATTCTCAGGCATATAAACATCACTTAAATAGAAAAACTATACTTAAAATCCCCTAAACTCCTCCATTGTCTCACTCAGTGCTATTTAAACAGGTTTAAATAATACTAATCAACGTAAAATCGAACGTTTTCTTTCATAAAATAACAGCGCGAAAACATAGCGATAAAATTGTCTCTTCACTTTCGGTATTTTTCAAAATATGAAAAAAAAACCCAAAGTAAAACTTCTACTAGTTCTATCCAACCATTTAACAAAAAAATAAAATTTCGGCAATTTCCAGAAAAACCCTAATTAAAGCTAACTAACTATATAAGATAATTGTTATCAAATACCAAATAGTTTTGCTAGTTGTACCGAACCACGTAGCACATAAATTGACAACAATGATCATTAAAATAATATTACAATTAACTTTAATCATTCTCGGCGTATTAATATTCTAATTTAAACATCAATTCTCTAGAGAATTCCCTTATTACCGATTAAGTTGCATCATCCTCTAATGCAAACGCCTTTACACACCTTTAATCATTAATTACCAAAGTTAATCATACTTAAATGACTTTGTTACGATTTATCTCATTCAAATAACCCGCTACAAAATCATGGCTATCCAAAACAGGCGGTAAAATAGTGTATAAACACTTTCGGCATTTTACAAAAATCACGTCAGTTGCCTACTCTAGAGCAGCGCTTCTCAAACTGTGGTCCGTGGACCGGCACCGGTCCGCGGGCATGCGGCTGCCGGTCCGCAGGCAAGCGCCGGCAGATACTGCCTTTCCCTGGTATAAATGGCCTTTTCTCTGTTTCTACTCCCTCTTTATATTAGTAAAGATAAAAAAGACCAAGGTCGTATTTCCCTTTTTGAATTTTCATCTTAACGGATCACGTGCGCCGAGTTAAGTGCGTGCGAGTTAGAGTTCGGACTGTTCCATTATAGTTACCTTCCCTCTACCCTTTCTGACCTAACCCCTTTATTTAAAGTTGAATTGGCCGCGGTTTTTTTGGAAGAACCCCGCTAGGTGTCACCAAGAGTAGACTAATGAGAGGCGTGCCCGAGAAATATCTTTTTCATAAGATCTCTGCGACCCAACGTGCATTATTTTAGCATATTTAGCTTATTCAATATTTGAAATTTAAGCGTTTTCCGTTATATCTGTACTAATTTTTATACCGTAAGTACACGTTCTGTTAAAAAATATATAGTTTCAAATAAAATTGAACATCAATTTTGTTGTTGAAAAATAGTTCACAGTTTTTAGTAAAGGAAGGCGAAAAGAGGCGTCCTGGCTCATCCTTCCCATTAAGTTGTAATCTCATAACATTGGTTTTCACGCGTATATAAATAAACTACTAATGTATTTACCATTTTTTCATTCATTAAACTTGGAAAATTTCAATTTATAGCAAACAAAAAATATATCTGGTCCGTCATTCATAGTTGAAAAAAAAAACCGGTCCGCAATGTTAAAAAGTTTGAGAAGCGCTGCTCTAGAGCCTAGAGTAATTTATAATAAATAGGTGATAAAATTAAAAAAGACCAATTAAAGCTAATTAACGTATTAATTTTGAATAAAACATAGTTTTACTCAGTTAAAATAACATACACATTTCTATTTTTTTAAATGACACTTAATTGCTTATTATTAGAATCATTCTTAGAAATCATAGAAGCCGTTAGGCAGGGGCATTTCGAAATCACAAACGCAGTGCGCAATGTTATTAATTATACTTAAATTCATTTGGACAATTTACAAAAATAATATGATTTTTCTTTTTTAGTTTTTAGCACCATCTATTGATGGGCTAACAACTTATGCATTTATACCGAAGATTTACTACCCCCACTTTTACCCCTTTCACCCCCCACTTTTCCCCCTTTACCCCCTCTTTAACCCCCATTTACCCCTTTTTTTTAGTGCCTTTCCCCTATATTACCCCCTTTCTTCCCCCATTTTAGTCTATGTTACGGCTGGTCTGGAGTCTTAACCCCGCCCTATTCCCGCCCATTTTCGCGTTAATTTATTCAAATTTATTCATAATTCATAAATAGTGCTCTAAAACGCGAACACATGGACCTAGGGTAGCTAAACTTTAAATTATTTCGTAAATTTCCAAATCCCCGAGGGGACTCGAACGTCTACAGTTCGGAAACCCCGCACGCTACGAATGCGCCACCGAATTCTTGCATAGACCATTGCTTTTATGAGATAAGAACTGGTAGAGACAAATCCATCTCGAGTCAAGGCGCGTTTCGCGCTAAGAGAGAGAAATTAAATAATCGCCCACTGCCACGTTAATATGACGTTAAGTCGGCCTCAAAGTCACGTCTGAAGCTCAGAGTTCTTTCCTAAAACCTTATCAGTCTTGAATGTAGAGAGAAACGAATTAGCCATATGCCTGATCAGCGCATAGCGGCCAAAATTGGAACTATCATAAGGATGAGCTTAGAGTAGTGGCACTCTATGTTAACTCCTTATAGGGCATAATAAGTCAAACCCTCGGAGATGCCATTACTCCATTTTATACGGAAAAAAATTTACCCCTATTCGCGGAGACGAGCTAAGAGCGGAAAAACGTATTTTATAAATTTTACACCTGTAAAATCTTTTAAAAAACACTTGGAACTTGTATTTCTACTTACTTTCGAGGAAATACCACCGTTTTTTTGAAGGTAAGAGTCTTTTTTATACATTTATTAGTAATAAAAACATTTAAGGCGAAATAAGCCTTGGTCATGGCCATAATGTAGATTTCCACATAGAGTGAAAGAGGCTGTACTTTTTTAACTTGGAAAATTTATTTTTTAGGTTTTCGAACATTTCTATGGCGAAATGAGGTAGGAGACTAATGTAATATTTAGTGGATAATTTTGGAGAGTCAGTTTAGGGATAAATTCATCCCTTACATTATTTGATCTCCAAATAAGGATGGAATCGCGAACGGTTCTAGCCGACTACGTAGTCTCTTTCCAGTGGTGGGAAAGAAATCTGATTTTGTAAAATGTTTTGAACAAATCCGTAAACTGGAGATATCAGAGGACCTACAGCTGACCCTAAATACTGAAGGAGGTAGTGACTGAACACTGGACCCAAATGTGAACGACAATGATAATCAAATGGGAGGAATAAAAAAGGCCCTAGGAAAGGACAGGGTTGCCACAGTACCTGGAAAATCTGGAAAAGTCGCAGAATTTAAAAATGGGCCGAAAAGGTCAGGGAAAAGTCAATGAATTTTAAAATTTTCAGCAAAGTCAGGGAACCTAGTTTAATAAATATTATTCTGTAATTTAATTAAGATAAAGTTCTGTAGGTTAAGTTTAAAATAAACCCAATGAGTAAGTTACTGTAGTTTATTACTCGATTGATTTTATTCATAATTGGAATGCTATTTTATAAAAAATGAAAAAAACTTGAAATTCTAAATTAGCTGGGGTCATCTTATAATGAATATAGTAATACTAATTCTTGTCACTAGAGGGCGGTAAAAACTTTATGACTGGGTCATCTTGTTAAATGAATCAATGTGCTGGAGCACCAAAAACCCCATGTTAATCAGCTAAAATCTGTGAATTTTCATTTAACATTACGCGAGGGTGTGGGTTCTTATTTATCTAGAAGGGCCTATTCTACCGGCCCTCTAGAATAGGTGCCATAGAAGTCAAACAGTTCTACAGGGATTTTGAAGTTTTCATCTATTTAAACTATTATTTACGCAATAGAAGGTAATTTTAAAGAGTTCGTGCTCTTGGTATCCGTGGAGAAACGAGTTCTTTAGGTCGAGTATTCTCGTCTTCCTCGATAATTTCCTCAAGCATATTTTCGACTGGTTCATCTCTTGGAGAATTCGAATCTTCGTTTTCTTCCAGTGGAACTTCGGGAGTTTGATAAAGCTTCAGTAGAGACATGTTGATGGGACCTGTTTTCTGTCCGGATATCATGTCTTCTAACATGTACTCTAATGGACTTCTTTTGTCTATGATCTTCAATGGGCAACGTTTTGCCATTCGACCAAGATTGGCATTCGTTCGGGGATGAGGCAATTTCCAGACTGTTGTTCCGACACCAAATTCGAGATCTTCTCTTCGCAGATCCTAGTACTTTTTCTGTTTGGCTTGAGCCAATTTTGAGAAGTTCTTTATTAATTTCCATTGGTCTTTAAGGATCTTCAATGTCTCGAATCGGTCTTCAAATTCTTCGAGGGGAATACCGATGTCGATATCCCATGGAAGTCTTGGTTCTCTTCCCATATTTAGGTAGAATGGAGATTTTTTCATCGTCTCATGTGGAGCTGAATATATTGCGAAGGCGAGAGCGTTTAAGGTCTCGTCCCATGTTCGATGATTGTTCTCCACGTATATTGAAATTGTCTCGCCAAGGACGAAATTTACTCTTTCAGTGATACTGGATTGAGGATAATATGGAGACGTATGGATTGGTCCAATGTTGAATAAGGATGACACAAATGGGGTTCCTCGATCGCTGAGGATTTGTTTTGGCGCTCCCCATCGGCAAACAAAGTTCTTTAGGACTAAAGTGCATGCGTTTGCAGTTATTCTCTTCAGAAGTATTAATTCAACAATCCGTAAATACTAGGAAAAACTTGTATCCTCTTCGGCTAATGGTAAATGGTCCCATGATGTCGACCCAACGCAGTACCGCGATTTTTCAAACCACATTCAGTGCCCTACGCTCTGAAGGATAAGGTCGATGCCGAATTGGCAAGACTGGAAAAAGCTAACATCATATCAACCAATCCTATTCTCAGAGTATGCATCACCCATTGTACCAGTCCTGAAGAACAACAACGTGAGAATATGTGGCGATTTCAAGCCGGCATAGTCATCAATATCGAGAAGTACCCGCTACTAAGACAAAAGTGGATCAATCAGAGGAGGCTGAACCCTTATGGCTCTATCAAAAAACCTCAATTTTATACGGCGTACTGACCTAGAATTGAATTTTGAAGCCGTTTGGGTGCAAATACCGTGTTCGATCAATCAGACCCTCCTTATAGGCAACATATATCTTTCCCCGGACACACCAGCACAAAAATGCGAGGACTTCCTGAAAAGGGACAGGAAAGCCTACAGCGACATAGTCAACGATTCCATCAAGAAAGATCGAAGCTATTTTGGTCGTATGTGAAATCTATAAAAGGATCGTACTCCGAGATCATACATTTAGAAAGAGACGGCAAAATAATAACGAAAACTCAAGCCATAGCAAAGAAATTTGCCGATTGCTTCTCTTCTATTGCAAATGATAATACCAATCTGAACTATACAATTGAGGACGATGGGAAGGCACAACATCTTTCATCTCTAACAATTACCGAGCAAGATGTCATGATTGCCATAGGAAAACTAAAATCAAAAACGACATCCGGCCATGACGGTATCCCAAACTTTATAATTAAGGGATGTAAACAACTACTATGTAGACCGCTCTCACAGATATTTAATACATACATACAACATGGAAAATTCCCGGCGGAGTGGAAAACAGCTCTCGTGACACCCATTTTTAAAAACGGCTACAAAAGTGACCCTCGCAATTACCGACCCATACTTAGCTCGGTAGCATTAGTCTTCGACTACATCATGCACGGATATCTATATAAATGGTTCTCCCCCAATATTAACGACTCCCAGCACGGCTTCGTGATAGGCCGCTCGGTCGACACAAATCATTTATCGTTTTTAAACTTTGTCGAACCGAGAGTGAAATCAGGAGGGCAAGTGGACGTGATTTACATGGACTTATCCAAGGCCTTCGACAGAGTATCCCATCATGTCTTACTAAAAAAAGCTTGCCTCCTTCGGGGTGGCTGGATCTTTGCTTAAATGGTTTCAGAGCTACCTGAATGATAGGAAAAATGTAATGAAATGCAACATTGTAATTTCCGGGGTATCATTTGACGTCCGATGCGGGGTACCCCAGGGATCCTCTTTGAGACCCCTACTTTTCAACATATACATAGCTGACCTCCCAAGTTATCTACCCAACACCACGCCTTTACAATTCGCCGACGACCACAAAGCGGCAAATAATATCGTTACCTCAGAGGATTGTGAGTCGCTCCAAAAAGGATATAAATAGCCTGCAGAGTTGGTGCAACAACAATAATATTCCCATCAATGAAGCCAAAACCAAAGTTATGACGTACACACGGAAACGGGCACCGATATTGTATAATTACACAATCAACAACAAACCACTGGAAAGAGTGACGAACATTTTTTTGATTCCAAGCTTTCGTACCAAGATCATATAATCTATGCCTCGCTTAGAGCTCGTAGGACACTAGGGGGAGCCCTAAGTATATCTAGGAAACTGGGCTCCAAATCGTGTTTTATGAAGCTCTATCAGACAATTACAAAACCTACTCTACTATTTGGGTCACTGAGTTACTGCCAAGCAAGTCATACACAATTAGAAAAACTTGAGGCAGTTCAAAGGAAATTTATTGATTACTATAAAACGTATTTTACGAATTTGAAAACCTACCATTATGATCAGTTATTAAGATCTATCCATTTGGAGCATCTTACTACAGTTTTCAAGAAGTTGGACATAATGTTTCTCTCTAAACTGAAAACTAATAGAATTCACTGTGCGACCTTACTTTCGTTAATACACTTTAACGTCCGAAATAGAAATACAAGGCAACATCACACCTTCTATTTCGATGTAAAATGGCCAACTCCCCTAGCCCGAATGATGAAAAACTTTAACGACCATGGATCACGAATAGACATTTTTAATAGAAAATTAAAACTCCGTCACCTAAGTGTATAATCCCTGCGACATTATTGTTTATTTTTATTTTTATGTTTTATTTATGACGCGTATCTAATTCAGTACTAAACTAATTTAAGCGGTGCACTACCTAGAAGGTACTACTTTGTATTGATGTAATGCACAATAAATCATATTTCAATTCAATCTCGAATTTATAAACGTTCTCGACGTCAATTGCGCAATAAGCCAATGAATGCGCCGTACGACATTCGACATTAGGAGGGAAAATCGTTATTGCTTGATCGCAAATTGACATACGATAATGACAATGTACCTCGTTATGATAAGCAACAACTAAATTGGTAATGGGTGATAAACGTTAAGTATCTATTGTAAGCAATGTTCAAGAATTTTAGCCCCGGACGTTTTTTGGTGTATTCGACTAAAGTCGATGTTTTACCGGTTCCGGCATAAACAACAATTTTAACTATTGGACTTGGAGCTAGTTCGTGGTTTATGATACGGATCTGTTGACTGGTTGGACTCGTTCTTCCATCTCCATTACATTGATATTCATAATATATTTATGGAGTAATTTGCAGACTCGGTAACTAGGGGTATCGATGCGTCAGACAATGTCATAATTGTGAACAGATTACCATCTTATCTTACAAGACTTATAGCTTTACCCTCGCGTATAGATTTGATTGGATGGGGGATAATAGACCTTTTCAACGTAAAAAAGGGGCTTGCCAAAGTTACCAACCCTTGAGATCGGGACGTACAAGCCATCAGTCTCTGCGCACTCTCATGATACAAAGAGACTAATGCGCAGGCACCAAAAAGCAAGATGGAAGGTAGTTTTACCCCCTAGACTTTTCATTCAATACCCCTAGTCCTAAGACAACAAGTTAAAATAGCCGTATTTATCAATGCATTGCTGTCCAACATTACTCCGTCTCGCAATTTGCATATCATTCTGGGTTCCAAACCACGAATTTTCGTTATGATATAAGGCATAATACAGCCTATAACGAATGCTAAAATCGATGGAAAATCTCATTTCAGGTTAAATTTACCCCAGAAATAAAAATTGTAATCTTTCCCTTTCCCGACTTTGTGTTTCAACGTGCCAAAATAATAAATGCTCGCCAAGTAGTAGAAGCATTCCAATGGGTCACTTAGATAACAGGAAGACTTTAAGTGCGTTAGCAGTTTTAATATTCTGCTTATATCCTCGAAAGTTTCTGATATCGCAACAATAGCCGCAATAATCGCGTAAGGATTGATTCGATCTCTGGAAACTGCTTTTTAACAAGCGTTAACGCTCCAGGGTATTTGCGGTGATTTTTAAGATAACCCATCATTTCTACGTTTGAAAATACCCTTAACTTTCTTTGTTTTATTTTAATTTTGTTTTTATAATTTTGCTCTGGGAGATACTATAATTTTATTTTTTAAAGCAGACCGACTGAAAACTCTACTTTATTTAACTTTATTTTATAATATTATAATAAGAAACGACTAGTTTTGCATTTTCTATCAATTTTATTTCGCTCGCTGTTTTGGAGACTTGACTCCTCTCTCTTAGAAAATTTTTGGAGAAGTGAGGAGTCCTTGATGCAATTTTTTAACTTTCTTTGTATAAGGAAGCGCTTGGGTGTCCCCCCTTTCAATAGGCTTGGCCTTTGGCGACGGTCAGACCGCGGGCCGGGCACGAGAAAGTTTCCGTGACTTTGCACCTTTTTTTGGGGATGGCAGCGCCAGGCATAGCTCTATGGTGTTTTACCAGTTTATAAGCGAAAGCTGCCATCCATTGAACACTCTTTTTTTTTAAAGGCGCCCGCGATCTTCACGCCCCTCTGGCATCTCTATTGAAAGGGTTCTTCTCAAACTCGCCTTACAACTTTACAAAGTATTTTTTTGAGCTTATTTTATTTTAAATTATTAACTTTGTAATTAAGGAATAGGAATTGTTTAATTTAAAGGTATTATAACTATTTTAGAAGATTAAACTTAAGGTTTTAACACTCCCGGAGGTAATACGGTAGTATTACCTCTATGACACAAAACCTATTATTATACAGGTTTTTTTATACAATTTTATCATCTTGGTTTATTTCTAACTGATATAGCAGCTGAATTGGTCGCCTTATACAGATCCCTTTTCCCAATTTAACTACGCACGACCTAACCTTGCCATCCCGCCCAATCATTACGTTAGTGATCAGCCCAAATCTCCACATGTGCTTGGGTGTCATGTCTTCTTGAACTAACATGACATCCCCTTTTTTAATTTGATTCTTATTTTTTGATAATTGAACATTGAGTTGAAGTAGGTATTCGTTTTTCTATCTTTTAAATAACCTTTCTGCCAGCGTTTGCCTGCACTTGATTCTTTTACCGAATTCGGCTTGATTTTATGGAAGACTTAAAAACATGTAACTCTTCTACCTATGACTAGGTGCGATGGCGTCAGTTGCTCTGGTTTATTAGCATCGTTCATGACGTACGTAATGGGCCTAGAATTAATAATAAAAACTGTCATTGTAGACAAAGACGGGAAAGTGTAAAAGATAAGTGTAGAAAATGAATTGCCTGAAGTTCAGATATTAAAATTTTCACTTTTGAAGACATGATCATAAAACATCGATTATTTTAAAAAATTCTTATCTTAGTTTTTTTCACCAAAATTAGTCAAAATATTTTGTCATGAAACATGAGCATCATTTTAAAAGTAGTACGCGTGAACATTTTATTTTATATCAAAAATTTACAATTAGTTTTGAGTATTCGGTCCCATAAGGAGAATTAAATAGTCAGAAAATGGTTGAACAAAAAACTGTGTGAAATCTTGAAAAATCGTAGTCGTTAATTTGAAAGTTTTAAAAATATCAAAATTAACGTGATGTATAGCTCCCAAAATATCTTTTGAACATTAATAACTACATCACAGTAGAACGGCCTTTGTAATTTGTAACCTAGTATCATGCCAGTATCCCTCAAAAAACTTGAAGATACCATTTTTTCTGGACTACTATTTAGAGCAAAATACATGCGTAAATAATGTAGAAAAATATTTTGAGTTTAATGAAAATTTAGTGAAAAAACTAAGATAAGAATTTTTTCAAATAATCGATATTTTATGATCATGTCTTCAAAAGTGAAAATTTTAATATCTGTACTTCAGGCAATTCATTTTCTACACTTATCTTTTACACTTTCCCGTCTTTGTCTACAATGACAGTTTTTATTAATATCTGTCACTTCAGTCTTAATATTAATTCAAATTGTTCAGAAACCTTAGGAGAGTAAAAGTATTAGGGCATTGTGCATATATTAGTTAACGCGTTTGAACTAACCAACCATCTATTATAAAACTGTCATTCCTGACTGCTTGACTTGACAATGAACGTCCGGTCAAACTCAAATTGCTTTCCCGTCATTTTCACATGCAAATACAGAGGAAGCTGTACATAGTTATACCACAAAAAGATTCCGTACACCTGAGCACCAACACATGTCATATACTTATCAAGTTCAATTACCAGTCGTCGGTACTCTGGCTTAATTACCAGTCGTCGGTAATCTAGCTTAATTACCAGTCGTCGGTAATCTAGCTTATTTACCAGTCGTCGGTAATCTAGCTTATTTACCAGTCGTCGCTAATCTAGCTTAATTACCAGTCGTCGGTAATCTAGCTTAATTACCAGTCGTCGGTAATCTAGCTTAATTACTAGTCGTCGGTAATCTAGCTTAATTACCAGTCGTCGGTAATCTAGCTTAATTACCAGCCGTCTTTAATATATCTTAATAACCAGCCGTCGGTAATCTAGCTTAATTACCAGTCGTCGGTAATCTAGCTTAATTACCAGTCGTCGGTAATTTAGCTAAATTACCAGTCGTCGGTAATCTAGCTTAATTACCAGTCGTCGGTAATCTAGCTTAATTACCAGTCGTCGGTAATCTAGCTTAATTACCAGTCGTCGGTAATCTAGGTTAATTACCAGTCGTCGGTAATCTAGCTTAATTACCAGTCGTCGGTAATCTAGCTTAATTACCAGCCGTCTTTAATATATCTTAATAACCAGCCGTCGGTAATCTAGCTTAATTACCAGTCGTCGGTAATCTAGCTAAATTACCAGTCGTCGGTAATGTAGCTTAATTACCAGCCGTCTTTAATATAGCTTAATTACCAGCCGTCGGTAATCTAGCTTAATTACCAGTCGTCGAAAATCTAGCTTAATTACCATTCGTCAGTAATTTAGCTGAATTACCAGTCGTCGGTACTCTGGCTTAATTACCAGCCGTCGGTAATCTAGCTTAATTATCAGCCGTCTTTAATATAGCTTAATAACCAGCCGTCGGTAATCTAGCTTAATTACCAGTCGTCGGTAATCTAGCTAAATTACCAGTCGTCGGCAATGTAGCTTAATTAAAAGCCGTCTTTAATATAGCTTAATTACCAGTCGTCGGTAATCTAGCTTAATTACCAGTCGTCGGTAATCTAGCTTAATTACCAGTCGTCGGTAATCTAGCTTAATTACCAGTCGTCGGTAATCTAGCTTAATTACCAGTCGTCGGTAATCTAGCTGAATTACCAGCCGTCGGTAATCTAGATTAATTACCAGCCGTCTTTAATATATCTTAATAACCAGCCGTCGGTAATCTAGCTTAATTACCAGTCGTCGGTAATCTAGCTTAATTACCAGTCGTCGGTAATGTAGCTTAATTACCAGCCGTCTTTAATATAGCTTAATTACCAGCCGTCGGTAATCTAGCTTAATTACCAGTCGTCGGTAATCTAGCTTAATTACCAGTCGTCGGTAATCTAGCTTAATTACCAGTCGTCGGTAATCTAGCTTAATTACCAGTCGTCGGTAATCTAGCTTAATTACCAGTCGTCGGTAATCTAGCTTAATTACCAGTCGTCGGTAATCTAGCTTAATTACCAGTCGTCGGTAATCTAGCTTAATTACCAGTCGTCGGTAATCTAGCTTAATTACCAGTCGTCGGTAATCTAGCTTAATTACCAGTCGTCGGTAATCTAGCTTATTTACCAGTCGTCGGTAATCTAGCTTAATTACCAGCCGTCTTTAATATATCTTAATAACCAGCCGTCGGTAATCTAGCTTAATTACCAGTCGTCGGTAATCTAGCTTAATTACCAGTCGTCGGTAATTTAGCTAAATTACCAGTCGTCGGTAATCTAGCTTAATTACCAGTCGTCGGTAATCTAGCTTAATTACCAGTCGTCGGTAATCTAGCTTAATTACCAGTCGTCGGTAATCTAGCTTAATTATCAGCCGTCTTTAATATAGCTTAATAACCAGCCGTCGGTAATCTAGCTTAATTACCAGTCGTCGGTAATCTAGCTAAATTACCAGTCGTCTTCAATGTAGCTTAATTAACAGCCGTCTTTAATATAGCTTAATTACCAGTCGTCGGTAATCTAGCTTAATTACCAGTCGTCGGTAATCTAGCTTAATTACCAGTCGTCGGTAATCTAGCTTAATTACCAGTCGTCGGTAATCTAGCTTAATTACCAGTCTTCAGTAATCTAGCTGAATTACCAGCCGTCGGTAATCTAGATTAATTACCAGCCGTCTTTAATATATCTTAATAACCAGCCGTCGGTAATCTAGATTAATTACCAGCCGTCTTTAATATATCTTAATAACCAGCCGTCGGTAATCTAGCTTAATTACCAGTCGTCGGTAATCTAGCTTAATTACCAGTCGTCGGTAATGTAGCTTAATTACCTCAGCTGTATAGAGGGTAGCCGTCTTTAATATAGCTTAATTACCAGCCGTCGGTAATCTAGCTTAATTACCAGTCATCGGTAATCTAGCTTAATTACCAGTCGTCGGTAATCTAGCTTAATTACCAGTCGTCGGTAATCTAGCTTAATTACCAGTCGTCGGTAATCTAGCTTAATTACCAGTCGTCGGTAATCTAGCTTATTTACCAGTCGTCGGTAATCTAGCTTAATTACCAGTCGTCGGTAATCTAGCTTAATTACCAGTCGTCGGTAATCTAGCTTAATTACCAGTCGTCGGTAATCTAGCTGAATTACCAGCCGTCGGTAATCTAGCTTAATTACCAGCCGTCTTTTATATATCTTAATAACCAGTCGTCGCTAATCTAGCTTAATTACCAGTCGTCGCTAATCTAGCTTAATTACCAGTCGTCGCTAATCTAGCTTAATTACCAGTCGTCGCTGATCTAGCTTAATTACCAGTCGTAGGTAATCTAGCTTAATTACCTGTCGTCGGTAATCTAGCTTAATTACCAGCCGTCTTTAATATATCTTAATATCCAGTCGTCGCTAATCTAGCTTAATTACCAGTCGTCGCTAATCTAGCTTAATTACCAGTCGTCGCTAATCTAGCTTAATTACCAGTCGTCGCTGATCTAGCTTAATTACCAGTCGTAGGTAATCTAGCTTAATTACCTGTCGTCGGTAATCTAGCTTAATTACCAGCCGTCTTTAATATATCTTAATATCCAGTCGTCGCTAATCTAGCTTAATTACCAGTCGTCGCTAATCTAGCTTAATTACCAGTCGTCGCTAATCTAGCTTAATTACCAGTCGTCGCTGATCTAGCTTAATTACCAGTCTTAGGTAATCTAGCTTAATTACCAGTCGTAGGTAATATAGCTTAATTACCAGTCGTAGGTAATCTTGTTAAATCACCTTTGTTGTTACTGTCTCTAAGGCAGTTGGTAACTTAATATATATGTGTGGGGTCCTTTTCCAACTTAACTTGTTAGCTATTACAAGCTTAGGTTCTCTTGTTTTTTACCACTACGAAAAATTGGACCAAATAGCCTTAACCGTGCTAACATCATAAACTGACTCTTATCCATGGTAAAATATCGCATATTGGAATGGTTTTGAAAATGTGAAATTAAACATACTTTAACTTAAGTCTAATTAATGAAAATTGGAAAGCACAAAATCTAAATACCAGGCTTTCGTTTAAAAGCGTTTTCAAGTCAAACAACCGAATAGTTATTGCATTACGGCTGCCACAAAATGGTTATTTGTAAAATATTTTCCTATGTTATTTCTATGGGAAAATTTTATGTTTTTCATCAAAATATCGTAAAGGTTTTATGGAAATGAAAACCACCCTTAACAACTTTATTTTTTATAAAATAAACTATTAAATGAATCTTTTTGAAATTTTAACCACATATTGAGGGTCCGAATTGTAGTTCTGTGGAATTTTTTCAAAACAGTTTATACAATACAAAAAAAGTTATATCCAATCAAAAAACCATACTTATACATTAAAGTCAGTATGAAGTCTTATCTAAGAGAGCTACCGCTCTCCTAGAATAATGGCTTCGGCCTCTATCAGTACTGTTTCCAGTTCTTGGTATAAAAGGGAAGCTTTTCCAAGATTTTTTCGTAAGATTGTTTTAGTTGATTTAACTAAAATTTCGTAATGTCCATCCCACCAGGGGGCACGCTCCACGATAAATTTCCACTGAATTCTCTTCTGGCCAAAAAAATCGAGAACTTCAGTGCTTTTAATGTTGCCCCAAAGCTTTTTTATTTCTTGATTAACTTTTTTGATTGTTTTCGCATTACCTGAATATATCGTGGTAGGGACGCCTCTTCGCGAAATCATTTTACGAAATGCCATAATGAAGTTGTAGGTATTCAACGACTGGACCAACTCGAGGTGAATCGCCCGAGTTACGCCACAAGTGAATAGACATTTGTATGCATTTTCCAATTTTTTCTCACTTTTTGCCAACAAAGGGCCAGCGAAGTCGATACCAACCATCAAGAATGGTGGCGACTCAGTGATTCTATCTTTAGGGAGGAGTCCTGATGGTGCATCACACGGTTTATAGCGGTATCGCTTGCATCTGTAGCAATGCCTAATCACGTGTCTGGCTTGCTGTCTTCCAGCTGGGATCCAATATGTTTCTCGGGACAGAGTTAATGTTGCTTGAATACCCCCGTGTTTTATTTCTTCATGTGATCTGATCATAATTAAAAGTGGTAATTCTTGATTTTTGCTTATCACCATTGGGTGTTTTGTTTGATAGCTGAACTCCGCTTCGTCCAGCCTTCCACCAAGACATATTATTCCCTGCTTGTTGACTATTGGCTTCAACGAAGCTATCTTGGACGTTTTTGGAAGAGGCTTGTCTTCTTTAAGCGCCGCTATTTCTTCAGCGAATTCCTTTTGCTGGACAAGTTGAATTAATTTTTCTTCCGCGCTATTTAGCTCTTCTGCTGCTAGTGGGCCATCAATTATATTTTCTTTTCTTGACTTGGTTACGAATCTTTAAACGTAAGCTAGGATGCGAATGTTTTTGTTTAATTAGTGGTGCCTTGACAATTTCATCAATTCTTCATTTTGATTCCCTGTAGCCATTGCTACAACCAGTACTGTTTTTCTTTTTTCAGGCTCTATTTCTTCTAGTTTAGGTGCCCCGAAATTATTTTCTGGCCATTGGCCCTCATTGGTTTTTAACCAGGCTGGACCCGTCCACCACAACTGGCTTTGTTTAAGTTCTTGGGCAGTTAAACCTCTGGTTTGTAGATCCGACGGATTATCCTTTCCTGGACAATAAGACCAGCTTTCTGGTTCAACCAATTTCTTAATTTCTGTTGCCCTATTGTGTACAAACGGCTACCATAGTTTTGCCGGGCTCTTCTCCCAATGGAGTGCCGCCGTGGAATCTGTCCACATTTTTCGCCGATTTCTTCTTTGAATATTTTCTTCACATTGTGTATTATTCGCGCGCCAAGAAAGCACCCCATTAGTTCCAGCTTCGGTACTCTCAGCTTTTTAACCGGCGCCACTTGAGATTTGGACGTGACGAAGCTTATTTTTATTTCCTGACTTGCTGTGACGCAACGAATGTACAGACTGTTAAAGAAGTCTTTGCGCGTTGCGTTTTTCGCACATATTTTACTATATTTCAAAAACTATTTGAGCTAGCGCTCTGGAATAAAGGGCGTTATAAACTATTTGCATTCCTCTTTCATATTTTACCCGTTCCACAGTTGTCCTTTGCATACTTATACCAGAAACCGGAAATGTCAAAATTATCAACTTTGAAAATATTGGATTCTCGAGGATATAAATGCGATTTTCTGATTCCTTGAGGTCCATTCATATTTGAAACCTTTTCACCAAATTCAATTCGGATGAATAGGTCACGAGTAATCAGCCTTTATTCAAAATCTGGCAAACTTGGTTAGATTGGCGATAATTCATAATCGAGTATCGAAACTTTGTCGTAATAATGCTTGTTAGATGTTATGGCACCTTATGCGTATATATATATATGATTGGTCTTGTGGCGCAATACTTTGAAACAAATCAGACGTTCATTAAAGGGATGGTGAAGTGGAAAATAAAGTAAATTTTTATTGATTTTTCCATAAGACAGTGAAACAACCGAGAAATAACACCGAACGATTTTTAAACTACGATTAGTTTGAAATTTTATGAATAATTTTAAATAAGGACCTCCGACCAATCGCGTAGTGCCCCGCCTTTTTATCAACAATTTTCTCTTGGCACGCTCCGTGTTGAATCAATTATCGCGAGATTTGAAAAAATTGGCACGATGTGACAATTGTGGCGCGAGACATGGAGCGTGCCACGAGAATTTTTGTTAAAAAAGGGCACGGCGTCACGCGATTGGTCGGAGTTCCTTTTTTGAAACTATTCTTAAAATCTTAGCCTAATTTGAATATTAAAATCAATGGGAGGTATTTCCTGAATTTTTCATTATGCATACAGGTCTCATGATTAGTAGAAGAATCAATAAAAAATCACTTTAATTTCCACTTCCCCCTGCCTTTAAGAGAAAACCCGCGTCTTTTGAAGGAGAGAAGCGGTTTGAAAATATTGTTATTTGGGCCATGATATCATAATATTTAGAACTCGTATTAATTACGTCTAGTTCTTCAGCCCGACTCATTGCAGCCTAGTGAAAATCTCAATCATGATGGCATATGCGCTTCACGAGATCCCTTCAAATAGACAAATTCGACTATTCCATATAAGAAATAACTTCAGAGGAGATGGTTTCTATGCTAGGAACGTTCGCTACGCGATTGAGCCTCGCTAAACGGAGCCTGGGGTTGCCCATAGCCTCCCGCGTTTAGCGGAAATGTCAGGCCATTGAAAGATTATAAAAAAACGTCTTGGTTTGGACCAAGGCCGAAAAAACAAACGATATGTGTGAGGTTTATCAATTGGCTGAAGTTTCAGATATTGCAATTTTTTTTAGTTATTTTTATCCATTTAATCCTTAAAAAATATTAAATTCAATCAACTGATTTTACTGTTAATCGATCTATTCCCTCTAAATTAATTGAAAAAATTACATATCTACGCTTTTTCAAGAACAAATACATTTTCCAAAAACATTTTATCATGAAATTATTTATTTTGAAGGGAGTACGATCTGAGGGATCAACAAAGAATATTTGAAATATTCTGTCTAAAAAGACAAAGCGAACTTTGACATAATTCGAAAGGAAAATGTAAATTTTTAAAAGTGGATTCCAAAGCAGGGTGTTGCACGAATTCATACATTTAATTTCGTACTACGAAATGCTACATTTCCAATGTCGCGACTATGAAGTAAAGGTTGCACTGCAATTTCCCTCTTCGTACTTTAGAATTTGAAACGTCACCACCCCTTTCTAGATTGTTGGCGTTACTTGTACACCGGTAACGTATTACGCATAATCATTTTAGCACGCGTAAATACCATTTCGGAAAACACACAGTGTCGAGGCCACCATTGGGTATTCTCCCTCGCACCAAGGTCACCGCCAGACGGTAACAAAGTTGACTACAGGCAGGAGGCTAGTCAACTTTCACTGCAGTAGTATGTTACCCCACTTTTGACTATGCAAATTAGGCGAAAATAATCAAAATTTGCATAATTCAGAAATCCCACTTTTTAACCATGCAAATTAGCCGAAAATGATCCAAATTTGCATAAATCAGAAATCTCACTTTAAACATGCAAATGAACCGAAAATGATCATAATTTGCATAATTCAGAATTTGTATTATCGTACCTATCTATCAAAAAATGTTAATAAAAGCAATTAGTACATTGATGAATAAGTCATTAGCAATAAATAACTCGACAAGTAAACATGGCAATGTTAGCACCCGCTTACGATTCCTTTTACATTACTTTACCTAGTAATGCCACCATGCAATTATATCCTGAAAATACTAAAACAAGTTATAGGACGGAACTACCTACAACGTATAATTTATCGGAGGGAAATTGGGAGGTTGGATTGTCGGAAATAAATATGCCTTCAAAGTGGGATAACATAACTGATTGTTTTGATGAATTTGTCGTTAGATCGGTGGATCTTAATTACGAGTACGAAATTGGGGAAGGGGGTTGTGGTAAATTGGGAAATATAGTGAGGGGTCCGAACGACGAACCTACTAGTATATACCAAAAATTATTCGAAACGTTTAAGCAGTCAATAACAACAAAAGATGGGGATGATATAAATTTTGAAATAATGACGGAAGAGGGAATGACATTTATGCAAATTAAAATTAACGGAGACAAACAAACTGCTATCAAGTTTCCTAAAGAATATGGAAAAGTACTTGGTATAGCGGAATTAGATTGGGATCGATGGATTTTTCGGGAAACATATATAGCTAGTAATCCTTTAGACACTGCACGGGATCAATTAGATACCAGAAATTTGGGAAAATTCCAAGTCAAACATTTTGTTCCAAGGGACCGAAATAGACCCGTTGACGTTAATAAAGATGTTAATAAAGCATCAATCGAAACGAAAGCTTATACGATACCTCACGGAAATTATGAAAGTATAGATACCGTACTCGAAGCAATGAAAATGGTTTTACCCGAATCTAAACGAAAATATTTCGATTTTGTTTATAATAAAACAGGAACAGTAACAATCAAATGCGGGGTTGGAATTGTTAAAGAGAATACCCCATGGCATAAAATTACCCAAAATGAGGCTAAATATATGGATTATTTTTCAATTACATTTCCAAAAGATAATCCCGGATTAGGTTACATGTTAGGATTTGATAGGAGTCAAGTAGACACTCCGTTGAGGAACAATACGGAAAGTAAACATCTCGGAGATATAAATAGAGGTGTACAAACCTTATTCATTTATACGAGTCTCATATACCCCCCCAGGTAATAGGTGACTCTTGGGATGGGCTTTTACGTACAATTCCAAGACCTGAAAACAGTCGAGATAATAAACCTCATGTGTTAACATTCAATCCAATTAATTATTATCCAGTACGTACACCAAATTTTAATTTAGTTGAGATAGATATAACAACAGATTCGGGAACAAAAATTCCATTCAAACTCGGAAAAACCGTTACGACTTTACATTTTAGAAGGATCCGTAATCACTAATAATGTCTGTACGGAATAGATATTATCATTATTATTTACAACAATCGGGCGCGGCGTTTGTTGGTCCAGTATTTCAAAGAGGAAATGGGTTAGGGTCTATATTTAAGAGTTTAGTTCGCTTCATAACACCCATACTCAAACCAGCAGCAAAAGCTGTTGGACGAGAAGCGATAGGTGTCGGAAGTAGATGGTTCGGCGACATATCAACGGGAGCAGATCCTAAAAGCTCTTTCAAAAAGAATATTAAAATTGCGGGGTCTAATTTATTACATAAAGCGGGTGATAAAATAGGGGAAGCGCAATTTGGGAGTGGAAGACGTAAAAGAAGAAGAACAGCCAGTAAGCTAGGAAAGAGAAATGTGAAAAGAATAAGGAAGAAAACTGATTTTTTAGCTTAAAGAAGAACCCTTAAAAATCAAAGGGGGTATAAAAGTAGGGAATTTACACCAGTAATAGTTAGTATACGTTTAAACAGTGACAAATAAAGGTATTCAAAAATGGAAGGAATGATGTCGGAATTAGATTTTTTGCTAAATCCATCACTAATTTGAATATTGTGGCTAGTAACGACATACAACTACAAACTGTTAATGCTATAACGGATGGTGGTCCATTGGAATTTTTTATTCCCGGAACTCCTGATAGTTATATAGACACTTCAAAAATTAAACTGTACGTTAAGGCTCAAATATTAGGATTTAACACAACTGATAATAAATGGGTAGAAATCGCGGGAAACGACCGGTTAATTTAACCTTATGGAGTTTATTTGATCAAATAGAAGTTATGTTTAACGACACTCAGGTTCAAGTAGTGAATAATTTAGCCCAATATATCGCTTATTTCGAAACAATGTTAAATTATGGGAAAGAAGCTAAAGAAACGCAATTGGGGTTAGAAATGTTTTACAAAGGTACAAAACTAACAAATGCCGATTCACACCATGCTGAGAATAACGGAATGAAATCTAGAAGAACCAGAACCGGAGAATCTAAAATATTTGAAATGATAGGGAGATTACACGTTGATGTATGTAAGATGAACAAGTTCTTATTGAACAACGTTGATATAAAGTTTAAATTTATTAGATCAGCGGATACTTTTCCAATAATTTATCAACCTGGCGTTGCTGCTGCTGATCCAATTAATAATTATAAAATCGTTATTAAATCAGCTTCTTTATTTGTACTGAAAATAAAACCAAACTCTGAAATTATGCTAGCGCATGCTATGGTTTTGGAAAAAACACCGTGTGTGTATCCCATTAATCAAACTGTGGCAAAGTATTTTAGTATCGAAACCGGGAACAGTGACACGATTAAAGAAAGTTTATTTTTAGGTAGAATTCCTAATCGAATGATTATCGGATTTGTTAAAACATCAGCCTTCAATGGCCGTTTATCTCAAAATCCGTTTTATTTCGAACACCTAGATTTGAACTTTTTATCAGTGACAGTAGGGAATAAAAATTATTCAGATCAACCTTTCTTACCGGATTTTGCTCGTGATCATTACTGTAGGGAATACGCTTCCTTATTTACGGCTCTAGATATGTATGGGAAAAATAAAGGAAACTACATTAGTCTTTTTGATTATCCTAGAGGTAACACTCTATACGCTGTTGACTTTACTCCAGAAGAGCAGGCTAGTGCCGAGCATTGTTCTTTAGAAAAACATGGTAGTTTAAGTTTAACTATACGTTTTAACAAAGCACTCACGTTTGCGGTAACAGCCATAGTATACGCCGAGTTCGAAAACGAGTTATTAAAAACGAGGGATCGTAACGTTTTGTACAAACTAGAGTGAGAGTATGGACGAATACGACTATTTTTCAACTCGAAAAGATAATCTTCTCGTAACAGTTAGAAATAACAAAAGACACGTAACTATCGTCGATAATTGTTGGGATTTTAAGGAAATTAAAAAGGTGTTGAAAGATATATAAAATTAAACGTTTCCAACGAATTAGCGTCAAATGATCGCGTGAAAATCATGAAACAACAACAGTACAATCTCTCCGATAAACGAACTATCGAGATAGCCGAAGCTGGCGATGATCTAATTATTTCCATTTCCGATAATGCGAGAACGGAGTATATGGTTACTATTAGTAACAAAGTATATCAAAACTTATGGTTGCTGGTGGATTATATAAACTTGTTTTTCCAAGACGTCTTACCCCGCTTCCACAGTACCCTACCGGAAAATTTTCAAGTTGAAGGTTACGTATCTGGAACCGGAACAAAGTATATCGACATTCGACAATACGTATGCGAAAATTCGAATATTCATCGCTACGATTTACTGTGGATGGCTACGTGTAAAGGATTTTGTTTAAATAAAACCACGTGGAACCGATTGAAACAAATAAAACCGGAATTGGACCGGCAATTGGAAATAAAAGCCAATACCAAGGAATTATTCAGAACAATGATTTTGCGAGACATTACCGAAAAGTTACTGGAAAACACCAACTGCTGCGGTAATCTTAATTGCCAAGGCGAAATCGAGCACCACGTATCCTGCACCTCAAATACGAATACTTACTTGAATATCCTACAAGCGATATCGATGTTAAATAAGACGAACCTGAAGAATGAGTTTGAAAAACGATTTGGAGAGAAGAACGAAAATTTGGATCAATTATTTCTTATTATTACCGACGAAGTAACGGAATTGAAAAGAGATGTTTTATACAATTACGTTTGATAAATAAAAAGCTTATTCACAGATGGTTTTTTTCTTTATTAACCAATTACCTTCAAAGATGGTTAGTAAACGAATAGCGCGTAAAATCGAAAATATATATAACGATCCGCAACATCCCGCGAGTTTAGGTTCGGTGAGAAAATTACAAAAAGCTCTACCAAATGTATCAAAGGAAGATATCGAGCAATGGTTGATTTCCCAGCCCGCGTATACGAAACATAAACCCAGAAGAAAAATATATCCTAGAAATCAAACGTACGTCACTAGTATGAACGAGGTTTTCCAATGCGATTTAATTGATTTACCCCAATTATCCAAATACAATAACAAATATCGTTTATTCTACCCGTCATTGACGTCTCGTCGAGATACGCGTGGGCTTTACCGTTAAAAACAAAGGGGGCGAAAGAAATTATAAAAGCTCTCGGTACAATCTTTAAGCAACGTACACCTTCGAGGTTAAATTCAGACGAAGGAAGCGAGTTTAAAAACAAAAAAGTGCAAGCCTATCTTAAAAGTAGGGATATCCATTGGTACGCTAGTTACGGTAATTTAAAATGCGCCATGATAGAAAGATGGAATAGAACATTGAAAACGCGAATGTTTCGATTAATGACGAGAAATAAGAATTATAATTACACGAAACATTTACAAAAAATTGTAAATGGATATAACGCCACTGTTCATTCAACAATCGGTATAGCTCCGAAAAACGTAAATATAAATAACGAACATTTAATATGGAAACGATTATACTACAAGAAGAAACGTACAAGCCACAAGCCAAAATTACGAAAGGGCGATTTGGTGAGAATTACGTCCGACAAAGGCGCTTTTGGTAAAGGATACACTGGATATTGGACGAATGAAATTTTTGTCGTACATAAAGTACTACTACGTACTCCAACTGCTTACATAATAAAAGACGAAAACAACGAAATAATAAAAGGATCATTCTACGAGCCGGAATTACAAAAGTTGCTAAATGAACACGGAAGAATTAACCTTTTTTTAAGCACAGTCCTAGAACGAGACCCTACTTCATAGGAGTGTT
>JAEQBA010002397.1:103171-147397 GCA_019434445.1 Phalangium opilio | reverse complement strand
AACGTTGTGCGTGACAAAGCTCGCGCGAAACTACTTTTAGGAAATCTGAAAAAAAGTTTCGGCGTGACTTTTATAAGAGAATATCGCGGACAATTTTTAACATATCCTTTGGATACTCGTTAAAGCAAGATGCATCGTGAAAGTCTTCGTTAAAATCATTCAATGGTCATTGGACTTCCAATTCGTCGGAGTTGGAAGTTATCCCCGCGGAACTAGCAGCGTCGGGTCTCTTTACTTGAACGACGGTTAAAAACCATGTTGTTTCAGCTGTCATAACTTATTCGATTGGGGAGGATCGATGAGACTAATCCTCACGAGTGCAATCAAAAACAAGCTCCATTTTGTAATTATTCTCGGACTCGATATTACTAACGTGAGTCTGGCTGATGAAGAAGGGGAAAAGAGACGATTAAAGGAAGAAATCGTGGAATATTTGACGAATCCATCAAAACGTTTTACGTCTCGAGTTTCGTCGATTTATTCTCGAATCGTTCGATAGATGCTTTCAACACGGAATTTCAACTCTAAAAGAAAAAAGTGACTTTCGACGATATCCCCGTGGTTTTTTTATTCCGTACGAAGATCGCGTTAATTGGAGAGAAATAACAAACAAACCCATTTTCAAAAACGGATTGACGATTTTTACTAAACTTTTTGAGAAATGTTTGATTCGTTGCGCTTGTAGATAAAATTCAAGCCCCCATGCAAATTTTACTGGCCGGTAGTAACTATGGCTGGTAAAACGACGTGGATATTTAACCTTTGAAACACGCCCATTGGTTTGATCGAACCACCTCCGGACAGGATAGTGTACTGTTATAAAGAATATCAACCAAATTTGACATTGCGAAAAAAGAAATTAAAAACATTGAATTTTTGGAAGGACTCCCTCCCCAGATGATTCTTCATTTTGGGATGAAATATTAATAATTTTCTAATAATAGATGATCTTGCATTCTCTTGTTATAATAGTTCCCATATCGCTAATATATTTTGCGTCGGCTCTCATCAAAACAATTTATCCGTATCCGTCGCTCTTTTAACTCAAATCTTTTTGGTCAAGGTAAAGAGAGTCGACCATTAGTCTTAACTCTTCGTACATAATGTTTTTAAAAATCCGAGACGGGTCTCAAATAACTTACTTGAGCAGACAATATTTCCGAATAATAAAAACCTCGTAACTAGAGCGTATGATTTTGTTACCAAGGGTACTCCCTATTCTTACTTGTGTATCGATTTAAAACAAAAATTCACGATGATTGCGTTTAAGAACAATATTTTTCCGCATGAAGGAAATATGATTATTGTATGCGATGACAAATAACATTTTGTATATAAAACTATTTATCGTTTCCGTATGTCTTTTATTTCGCGTTGAACGTTCGAGGAGTTGGAATGGTTAAGAGAAAGCGTAAATCGAGTTTGTTAAAAAAAGTATTAAAAAGAATTTTAAAAAAAAAAAAAATCGAAAGAGAGGACGTCATCCGCTACAACGACATTTACCATTTTTTTCGTGGATTGGTACGCGCCAGTCAAAGTGGCGGAGGAAATTAACCAAGGTACTGAAAAAGCCAAGCAAGTCAAATCAAAGCCGTTCACAACACGTTTTATAATTTGTTAAAGGAAATATTCCATTACCCGAAAAGGATAGAATTTATATTAAAAACATCGAGTATATATAAGAAACTCATCGCTATAAAAGAGTCTGGCTAAAAACAAACGGAAACTTCTTATAAAACAGGCGGGAGGATTTTTACCCGGGTTACTCTGCTTTGGTACCGACCTTGATATCTACCATCACTTCATTAGCGAGATGAAACGAATGGTATTACTACCGAATCCGCTGTTTTATCGGGAGCTGAAAAAGAAGCGACAGAGTTGATCGTGAAATGAGTCGGATTTTAAAACAAACACCTCTTCGGAGGATAAACTTCGACATTATTTATTAACTTTACAAAGTAGTTTACTATGAAGAGCCTGATAGAACCTCCTAACGTCAACGTTGCAATATTCCACCAGTTTTCCAAGTTCAACAACAACAAAAGTTTCAAACACCCCGCAATTTCTAACACCTAATCCGTTTTCAGTATTGCAACAGCCGCCTTCGCACAACAATCACCTCAAGGGACCCCCCTGGCCCTCTCAAGGTCAACGCCGAGGTCACCCTCGAGGGTGCCCTCGACGATTAAGATCATTCCCACGGCCTAAACTCACGTCGACTCCGAAATCGAAAGACATCGACGATATACCAGAGGTATACCGGAGAGGAGGGTGATGATGGTGATGATGGTGACGGTCATCCTTATCGCCCGAGACGTCTCCTTACTGGTATGAAATTGCGAAAGTCAAAACACCGATAAAATGGTCTAAATGAATATGTACCAATTTTTTTTAAAAAAAAATATTATTCATTTTTCTCTTGATTCAATAAATGTATACACATATTTAACATAATTCACGTCGTTGTAAGGTTTCTTTCACGTCGTACAATTCTCGTATTATTTCATAAAAGAAAATCCGTGACACAAACTTGTTAAAACAAAAATAACGTGTCCCCCGCATGTAATGAACTGTTCGGCTGTATTTGACAATTATTGTAATACCAATTGGAAGCGTAGCTTGATAGATTAAAACCGTAATAACTAGGGTCTTTACCGTACGAGCAAAAGAATAACCGTTATCGTTAGTATCGATATAGACTCCTAACCAATGCAATCCTTCGTTTGAGGATGTTTCCGAATTGACCACGAAACAATAGGGTTTCCGTTCTGGTGGTCGGGTAAAAATCTTTTCGGGAACACTCCTATGAAGTAGGGTCTCGTTCGAGGATCTGTGCTTAAAAAAGGTTTAATTCTTCCGTGTTCATTTAGCGACTTTTTGTAATTCCGGCTCGTAGAATGATCCTTTTATTATTTCGTCGTTTTCGTCTTTTATTATGTAAGCAGTTGGAGTACGTAGTAGTACTTTATGCACGACAAAATTTCATTCGTCCAATATCCAGTGTATCCTTTACCAAAAGCGCCTTTGTCGGACGGAATTCTCACCAAATCACCCTTTCGTAATTTTGGCTTGTTGCTTGTACGTTTCTTCTTGTAGTATAATCGTTTCCATATTAAATGTTCGTTATTTATATTTACGTTTTTCGGAGCTATACCGATTTTTGAATGAACAGTGGCGTTATATCCATTTACAATTTTTGTAAATGTTTCGTGTAATTATAATTGTTATTTCTCGTCATTAATCGAAACATTCGCGTTTTCAACGTTCTATTCCATCTTTCTATCATGGCGCATTTTAAATTACCGTAACTAGCGTACCAATGGATATCCTTACTTTTAAGATAGGCTTGCACTTTTTTGTTTTTAAACTCGCTTCCTTCGTCGAATTTAACCTCGAAGGTGTACGTTGCTTAAAGATTGTACCGAGAGCTTTTATAATTTCTTTCGCCCCCTTTGTTTTTAACGGTAAAGCCCACGCGTATCTCGACAAGACGTCAATGACGGTTAGAATATAACGATATTTGTTATTGTATTTGGATAATTGGGGTAAATCGATTAAATCGCATTGGAAAACCTCGTTCATACTAGTGACGTACGTTTGATTTCTAGGATATATTTTTCTTCTGGGTTTATGTTTCGTATACGCGGGTTGGGAAATCAACCATTGCTCGATATCTTCCTTTGATACATTTGGTAGAGCTTTTTGTAATTTTCTCACCGAACCTAAACTCGCGGGATGTTGCGGATCGTAATATAATTTTCGATTTTACGCGCTATTCGTTTACTAACCATCTTAGAAGGTATTTGGTTAATAAAGAAAAAAACCATCTGTGAATAAGCTTTTTATTTATCAAACGTAATTGTAAAAAATCTCTTTTCAATTCCGTTACATTGTCGGTAATAATAAGAAATAATTGATCCAAATTTTCGTTCTTCTCTCCAAATCGTTTTTCAAACTCATTCTTCAGGTTCGTCTTATTTAACATCGATATCGCTTGTAGGATATTCAAGTCAGTATTCGAATTTGAGGTGCAGGATACGTGGTGCTCGATTTCGCCTTGGCAATTAAGATTACCGCAGCAGTTGGTCTTTTCCAGTAAATTTTCGGTAATGTCTCGCAAAATCATTGTTCTGAATAATTCCTTGGTATTGGCTTTTATTTCCAATTGCCGGTCCAATTCCGGTTTTATTTGTTTCAATCGACTCCACGTGGTTTTATTTAAACAAAATCCTTTACACGTAGCCATCCACAGTAAATCGTAGCGATGAATATTCGAATTTTCGCATACGTATTGTCGAATGTCGATATACTTTGTTCCGGTTCCAGATACGTAACCTTCAACTTGAAAATTTTCCGGTAGGGTACTGTGGAAGCGGGGTAAGACGTCTTGGAAAAACAAGTTTATATAATCCACCAGCAACCATAAGTTTTGATATACTTTGTTACTAATTGTAACCATATACTCCGTTCTCGCATTATCGGAAATGGAAATAATTAGATCATCGCCAGCTTCGGCTATCTCGATAGTTTGTTTATCGGAGAAATTGTACTGTTGTTGTTTCATGATTTTCACGCGATCATTTGACGTTAATTCGTTGGAGACGTTTAATTTTATATTTATTTCAACACCTTTTTAATTTCCTTAAAATCCCAACAATTACCGACGATTGTTACGTGTCTTTTGTTATTTCTAACTGTTACGAGAAGATTATTATCTTTTCGAGTTGGTAAATAAACGTACTCGTCCATACTCTCACTCTAACTTGTACAAAACGTTACGATCCCTCGTTATTAATAACTCGTTTTCAAACTCGGCGTATACTATGGCTGTTACCGCGAAAGTGAGTGGTTTGTTAAAACGTATAGTCAACCTTAAACTACCGTGTTTTTCTAAAGAACAGTGCTCGGCACTAGCCTGCTCTTCCGGAGTAAAGTCAACAGCGTATAGAGTGTTACCTCTAGGATAATCAAAAAGACTAATGTAGTTTCCTTTATTTTTCCCATACATATCTAGAGCCGTAAATAAGGAAGCGTATTCCCTACAGTATTGATCGTGAGTAAAATCCGGTGTGAAAGGTTGATCTGGATAATTTTTATTCCCTACTGTAACTGATAAAAAGTTTAAATCTAAGTGTTCGAAATAAAATTTGATTTTGAGATATACGCCCATTGAAGGCTGATGTTTTAACGAATCCGATAATCATTCGATTAGGAATTCTACCTAAAAATAGGTTTTCTTTAATCGTGTCACTGTTCCCGGTTTCGATACTAAAATACTTTGCTACAGTTTGATTAATGGGATACACACACGGTGTTTTTTCCAAAACCATAGCATGCGCTAGCATAATTTCAGAGTTTGGTTTTATTTTCCGTACAAATAAAGAAGCTGATTTAATAACGATTTTATAATTAGTAATTGGATCAGCAGCAGCAGCGCCAGGTTGATAAATTATTGGAAAAGTATCCGCTGATCTAATAAATTTAAACTTTATATCAACGTTGTTCAATAAGAACTTGTTCATCTTACATACATCAACGTGTAATCTCCCTATCATTTCAAATATTTTAGATGCTCCGGTTCTGGTTCTTCTAGATTTCATTCCGTTATTCTCGGCATGGTGTGAATCGGCATTTGTTAGTTTTGTATCTTTGTAAAACATTTCTAATGCCAATTGCGTGTCTTTAGCTTCTTTCCCATAATTTAACATTGTTTCGAAATAAGCGATATATGGTGCTAAATTATTCACGACTTGAACCTGAGTATCGTTAAACATAACTTCTATTTGATCAAATAAACTCCATAAGGTTAAATTAACTGGTCCGAGTTTATCGTTGCCCGCGATTTCTACCCATTTATTATCAGTTGTGTTAAATCCTAATATTTGAGCCTTAACGTACAGTTTAATTTTTGAAGTGTCTATATAACTATCAGGAGTTCCGGGAATAAAAAATTCCAATGGACCACCATCCGTTATAGCATTAACAGTTTGTAGTTGTATGTCGTTACTGGCCACAATATACAAATTAGTGACGGGTTTAGCGAAAAAATCTAATTCCGACATCATTCCTTCCATTTTTGAATAACTTTATTTGTCACTGTTTAAACGTAAACTAATTATTACTCGTGTAAATTCCGTACTTTTATACCCCCCCCCCCTTTGATTTTTAAGGGTACTTCTTTAAGCAAAAAAATCAGTCTTCTTCCTTATTCTTTTCACTTTTCTCTTTCCTAGCTTACTGGTTCTTCTTCTTCTTTTACGTCTTCCACTCCCAAATTGCGCTTCCCCTATTTTATCACCCGCTTTATGTAATAAATTAGACCCCGCAATTTTAATATTCTTTTTGAAAGAGCTTTTAGGATCAGCTCCCGTTGATATGTCGCCGAACCATCTACTTCCGACACCTATCGCTTCTCGTCCAACAGCTTTTGCTGCTGGTTTGAGTATGGGGGTTATGAAGCGAACTAAACTCTTAAATATAGATCCCAAACCGTTTCCTCTTTGAAATACTGGCCCAACAAATGCCCTGCCCGATTGTTGTAAATAATAATTATAATATCTATTCCGTACAGACATTATTAGTGATTACGGATCCTTCTAAAATGTAAAGTCGTAACGGTTTTTCCGAGTTTAAATGGAATTTTCGTTCCCGAATCATTCGTTATATCTATCTCAACTAAATTAAAATTGGGTGTACGTACTGGATAATAATTAATTGGATTGAATGTTAACACGTGAGGTTTATTATCTCGACTGTTTTCAGGTCTTGGAATTGTACGTAAAAGCCCACCCCAAGAGTCACCTATTACCTGGGGGTATATGCGACTCGTATAAATGAATAAAGTTTGTACACCTCTATTTATATCTCCGAGATGTTTACTTTCCGTATTGTTCCTCAACGGAGTGTCTACTTGACTCTTTTCAAATCCCAACATGTAACCTAATCCGGGATTATCTTTTGGAAATGTAATTGAAAAATAATCCATATATTTTGCCTCATTTACGGTAATTTTATGCCATGGGGTATTCTCTTTAACAATTCCAACCCCGCATTTGATTGTTACTGTTCCTGTTTTATTATACACAAAATCGAAATATTTTCGTTTCGATTCGGGTAAAACCATTTTCATTGCTTCGAGTACGGTATCTATACTTTCATACGTACCGTGAGGTATCGTATAAGCTTTCGTTTCGATTGATGCTTTATTAACATCTTTATTTACGTCAACGGGTCTATTTCGGTCCCTTGGAACAAATTGTTTGACTTGGAATTTACCCAAATTTCTGGTATCTAATTGATCTCATGCAGTGTCTAAAGGATTACTAGCTATATATGTTTCCCGAACAATCCATCGATCCCAATCTAATTCCGCTATTCCAAGTACTTTTCCATATTCTTTAGGAAACTTAATAGCCGTTTGTTTGTCTCCGTTAATTTTAATTTGCATAAATGTCATTCCCTCTTTCATCATTAGTTCAAAATTTATATCATCCCTAGCTTTTGTTGTTATTGACTGTTTAAACGTTTCGAATAATTTTTGGTAAATACTTGTAGGTTCGTCGTTCGGTCCCCTCACTATATTTCCCAATTTACCACAACCCCCTTCCCCAATTTCGTACTCATAATCAAGATCCACCGATCTTACGACAAATTCATCAAAACAATCAGTTATGTTATCCCACTTTGAAGGCATATTTATTTCCGACAATCCAACCTCCCAATTTCCCTCCGATAAGTTATACGTTGTAGGTAGTTCCGTCCTATAACTTGTTTTAGTATTTTCAGGATATAATTGCATCGAGGCATTACTAGGTAAAGTAATGTAAAAGGAATCGTAAGCGGGTGCTAACATTGCCATGTTTACTTGTCGAGTTATTTATTGCTAATGACTTATTCATCAATGTACTAATTGCTTTTATTAACTATTTTGATTGACAGGTGTGATACGGTTCATTTGCATGGTTTAAGGTATGGATTTCTGAATTATGCAAATTTTGATCATTTTTGGCAAATTTGCATAGTTAAAAGTGGGATTTCTGAATTATGCAAATATTGATAATTTTTACCTCATTTGCTGATATCGTATAACGAAGTAGAAATATATTCGTGTTTTTGATGTCTTTCTGTTAAATTGAAATTTGTAGAAAATCACATTTTGTGTTTAAGTTTGAATTACTACATCCGCTATGGGGACCCCATTGCCAACATTTTTTTATTATCTTTCATATGAATGAATAAAAGTTAACTTCGAAGGTTGTCGTGAGAAGTTAAACCCTGTACTTTAAGAGAAAAGTAAACAACCACGCCCCCAAAGTAAACAAGTGTCGTGTTAGCGAGCCCACCTCCCCGGGGTAGATATTTTCCCCGACTATAAAACCTTCACTCTTTCACCATTTTGACTCAGTATTCTTCAAATCTCTTAATTATGGAAGACTCGTTTTACGTCACTTTGCCCAGTAACGCGTCTATGGACGATTTCCCCGAGAACAACCAATCATCTTTTAAGGTGAAGTTGCCGCAACCTATTAAACTCTTATCAAACTGGAAGGTTGGTTTGGCTGAAGTGGTTTTACCACCAGTTTGGGATAATGTTACTCAGGGTTATGATAGATTTTTAACCATGGCACCCTCTATCGACGATGATGCTAATTGGTTTACTTACAAGTTAGAAATACCACCAGGTGATTATGAGTGCAAAAGAACGAAAAAAGGTCATACGGTTAAATATTCTTTACATAAAACTTTAATTGATATCCTGCGCGATCAAATAAAACCCAAATATAGAGATTTATTGCAAATGAAGGTGGATCGCCATCCGAATGTCGTTGGTCGAAAATCGGAAGAAAGGTTTCTTTTGATGAATATACACCCGGATGTGCAAGTAAGAATCCCGGAAGGACCTCTTTCTCTCGTGCTAGAGTTTCGAGAGAAAAATTTCGTCTCGGGTCGGTACGTTTCCCGTTTCCCCTTATCGCGTCACAATTGAGATCTCCATCGCAATAAAACGTTTGTCCGGCGTGATCTGGAAACTCAATAAGGCTTCCGCCGCATTGATAGCATCCAGTCGGATAAGGTTTCATTTTATCGGTAGATATATTATCAAGAACTAGAACTAAACGATTTTTTCGACTAATGCGTTAGCAAAAACTAGAAACTGTCAATTAAAAATTAAAAGCAAAAACAAAATCTATCAACGTCGACGTACTAAGCATTCAAAATCAAGAATAACTGAATCAGAACTCTGGTTATCCAGCAGATATACTTTTCGTAACGGGGGGGAAAGAATCATATTATATTAATAAATCCACGGTACTATAGTCATCAACCGAATACACCCTCAAGTAACATTGGCTCGCTCGTTAACGTATCTGCCTTTAAACTCGTTGTTCTATGTATCACGAGTTCGAATCCCCTTATCGAGAGTCCTTAACAAGCGAACCAAGGTTACTTTTGTAAAGGATATATTTTTATCTCTTATAATAAACAGTTGCTTTTATAAAGCGAAAACAAGGTTGGTTGACGTCAAAGATAATTCGAAATATATTTTTCTCTCTTATAACAGTTGCTTTTATAAACCAAAGACAAGGTTGGTTACCGTCAAAGATAATTCGAAATATACGTATATAAAATATATTTTTCTCTCTTATAAGTAACAGTTGCTTTTATAAAGTAAAGACAAGGTTAGTTGATGTCAAATATAATTCGATGTATGACGTCAAGGTTAGCCATGATAAAAATTTATTTTGCTCCTTTATAACTTACAGTTGTTGGTTATAGACTTCGTTCCATAAAATACTATCAAACTAGCTAGGACCCGAGGATTCGTTGTACCTGAAGGTGAATAATATAGCGCCTATACCGTGATAAAAATATATTTTGCTTCGTTATAATTAACAGGTGTTTTTATAAAGCAAAAACAAGGTTGGTTGGCGTCAAAGATAATTCGAAATATACGTATGACGTCAAGGTTATAATATATTTTTCTCCGTTATAACTAACAGCTGTTTTTGTAAAACGGAAACAAGATTTTTTTATATCTATGATAGTTCAAAATGTACTTATTTTAACGTGATACGTCGACCGTTCTAGATATAGTATATAACGCCGCAATTCGTAGCGTACAATTACTTGAGCCAATATCTCTCGACCATAAACTATCTAAATTCTCACGATGTCTTGGAAACATGGTAAGATTTTTTTAATTTTCCACGTTGTTAAAACTGCATGTCCAATTGTATCATTATTGTCTTTAGACGGCAAATCAAACGTGGGAAACTATCGAAATTAAATTTAATCAGAGTGAAAATATCGGTGTAAAATTAGTTAAATTAAACAATAAATTATGTATTGATATCAGAAGATACGCTTTTAAAAAACCCCTTATATATGGAATATGTATTTCGGTAGATTTGATAGAAGAAGTTAAAAAAAGTATAAGCAAACCATGCGGTACCCTAAAGCAGACCCTATGTTTCCCGGGAATGCTGGAACTGGAAAATTTTAAAGATACGGGTTATTTACTAACAAAATATAGGGGGGAAATGCACGAAAAACAATTAAATTTAAAGTTTGATGAAGTACCAGAAGTTTTCAGTCTTATAGATAATGTTGTAAAGAAAATACCTGTAACTGAGTAAGAAATTTGAAAATGTACGCAATAAATAATTTTTAAAACGTATTTTTAGAAAATTAATACTTTTTATTTTAGAACTTTATAGTGTATATTATTTTAGATATTGTAGTTTGTTTCCTAGGTATACGTCAAGAGTTCTATTTCAAGTTGCGCCTAAGATCAAATAGAAACCATGTCATCAGACGAAGAAGAGCCTTTGGATCTTTCCTATTTTAATCCTAAAAGGTTTTACGAATTATCAAAAGTTAATCAAACTGTCTCTCGAAAGTTCAACTGTTTAGCCTCTGAATATAAAATTATTTTTAAAGACCTTCATATGATCAAATTGACAGAAGTATATGAACAATTGATAAAAATCTTTCAATCCAATATAGATACAATTTTAGAACCTTCTCAAGGTTACAATAGCGTTAGATTTTGTGTTAGGTCTGACTTACTGGAAAATGCTATAAATTTAAATTTTATGGCCCTAAATGAGTTAACGGCTGAAAGATTAATGACTGCCATTAGTCAAGTAAGTCAAAGCCGGCGAAATTTTCTTCTCGAGGGTGATGTCAGACTCGACGCTATATTTTCAAACGTTGATGTACCAATATCAGGTCGTCGATCTGTTAAAAATAGATCGATGATAGCTCTCGACAAATATATTCAGAAAGGAAGGACATTTTTACCCATAATAAACGATGATGAACTATGCGTATCAAGAGCAATCGTTTGCGGGATGAAGGTTGCTGATTTAACATATTTAAAGAAACAAAAGCTTAGTACTTTGACTTTTGATTTTAATCGTTATAGACGTATACAACTAGGTCATAGACCTTTGCAAAAAGAAGAAGCGTTAAAGCTTCATGCCAAGGCTAATGTGCCTATTGGTCCCGTTAGTTTAGACAAAATTTCAATGTTTCAAAAAGTATTGCAACCCGAGTACCAAATAGTTATTTTCAGTGCTAATGATAATTTCAAAAAGGTTTATCAAGGTGAAATGTTTTCGGAGAAAAAATTTTTTTATTACAAATAGATCAACACATGCACGTCATTAAAAGTTTAGCCAGTATGTTTGGGGCCACGTCGTATTGCAATACGTGTTTAACAACGTTTACTAAATCAAAGAATGCAAAAAACACAAATGTTTTAATCAAAAAACCAAATGTTGGCGTTGTTACTCTGAAACCTTTCACGAAGACCCTCAGATTGAAATATCTCGCTGTCAAAACTGTAATAGATACTTTAAAGGGCCTGAATGTTTCCAATTGCACATAGAAAATGGCACTTGTTTAAAAATTAAACGGTGCTTAAAATGTTGCAAAGAAATTCACGATGACAAACATAAATGTCTTACAACTTGTTCCAGATGTAAAATTGAGCACCCTCCTAAAATGTGTTACGTTCAACCCCTTGATGATACTTTTAAAGAAACTAGATTTTGTTATTTTGACTGTGAAACTATTGATAGAACTCTAAACATACCCCAGTTCTATTAGTTTCGGCCATGCAAATTAATGATACCGAATACGATTATCAAATTTTTAGAGGTTTTGATTGTGTTGATAAGTTTATGAAATATCTGACCCAAACAGAAGATGAGACATCTTATACAAGGAACAATAAACGAATAAAAATAAGTAAACCTAAATTTGAAAATTTGACTATAGTGGCCCACAATTTTAAAGGTTTTGATTCGTATTTTATATTAAATTGGTTAATTAATAACCATGTAAAACCAGACGTCATATTCGACGGTTCTAAAATTCTAGCTCTCTTTATTAAAAGTCAAAATTTTAGGTTTATTTGTAGTTATTCCTTCGTGGCGCTTCCTCTGAGAGCCTTTACAGAAACTTTTCAATTGGGTAGTTACAAAAAACAGTTTTTTCCTTATATTTTCTTAAAAGAGGACACTTTAAACTATGAAGGTCCGTTACCTAAAAAGACCGTATTTCAACCTGAATTTATGAATGAAAAGGACCGACAAGCCTTTGATTTATGGTACAGTGAAAAAGGTAAAAAATCCACGTACAAAATAATGACCGAATTAGAGGAATACGCTGTACAAGATGTGGTAGTTTTACAAAAAGGAATTACAAAATTTAGAGAACTTTACAAAAAGCATCGGGTCTAGATACTCTTAATTGCGGAGCTATTACTATATCGGGGGCCTGTACTAACGTGTTTTTACACAAATATTTAGAAAAAAATACATTGGGTGTAGTACCTAGTCCAGGTTATCGTGGATCATACAACCAAAGTAGTAAAGCTATCAAGTGGTTGGCCTGGGTTAGTAAAGAAATGTAGAAATACAGACAGCCCTATCTCCTGAAGGAGAAAAAAGAATTGGACCTTATTTAGTTGATGGTTACTCAAAGGATCCTGAAATTATCCTAGAGTTCAATAGTTGCGTGTATCACGGTTGTCCGCAATGTTTAAAAGGCAGTGAATGGAACAGTTTAGTAAATGATACAAATAAAAACTGTTACGAAAAGGGTCTGGATAGAATAGAATTTATAAAAAAGTTACACCCCAATGCAAAGTATATAACGATGTGGGAATGCGAGTTTGAAAATTTGTTAAAGACAAATATCGCTTGTAGTACCTTTTGCGAAACTGTAGAGGTACCTCCACCAATATTAGCCAGGTCGGCTTTGTACGGTGGAAGGACAGAAGTCTTCAAATTATATCATAAACCGGACGAAGCAAAAAACGAAAAAATTTATTATTACGACCTCATGTCACTCTATCCCGCTGTCAATAAATACGGAATCTACCCAAAAGGACATCCCAAAATTTTAAATAGTAACTTTAACTATGAAAAAAATGCCTATTTTGGTATAATATCGTGCGAACTCTTGCCCCCGACTGATCTATACATCCCAGTTTTACCATACAGGTTTAATGGAAAATTGTTTTTCCCCCTGTGTAAGTCATGTGCCCTTGAATCAAATAATGAAGAGTGTCAACATTCTGACAAGGAGCGAATTATTTCGGGTATTTGGCCCTCGCCTGAAATTTACAAAGCCGTAGAAATGGGTTATAAAATTATAAAAATATACGAAGTACATCATTTCGACGAGACATTTCAGTATGAAAAACATGTTAACGATGGACTATTTGGCGGTTATGTTAACAATTTTTTGAAGATAAAACAAGCTAATTCCGGCTATCCGTCTTCCGTTAAAACTGCCGAGCAAAAACAAAAATATATTGAATCGATTTATGAATCTGAAGGTATTAGCATGAAGATGGATGAAGTAGTCCATAACCCCGCGCTGAGAGCTATTTCAAAGATTTGTCTCAACAGTCTTTGGGGTCGTTTTGGTATGAATACAAACAAAACCAAAACACTAATTGTTAACGAGTGCACAGAACTTGTACGTATCTTATCTGATGACACAAAGGAATTGGTAGATTTAAGACCAATTAATGAAGAAATGTGCTTATTATCGTACAAAAACAAAGATGAATTTGCACCAACATATTTCAAAGGAAATCCGTATGTGGCTTGTTTCGTTTCGTGTTACGGAAGATTAACCTTATTCGAGACCTTGCATAAATTGGGTAAAAGAGCCTTATACACGGATACAGATAGCGTTTTATTTGTGGCGGGGGAAAACGATTTTAAACCCCCCACGGGTAACAATTTAGGATGTTGGGTTAACGAACTAGGGGACGCTACAATTACAGAGTTTGTTTCAAATGGGCCCAAGAGTTACGGTTACAGAACTACGGACGGTCAATCTGTCGTTAAGGTTAAAGGAATTTGCCTTAATCGTGTTAACGAGAAAATTATAAACTTTGAAGCTATAGTGGACTCTATAAAAAATAAATCCAAACGTCTAAAAGTGGACGTTCCTTTCAACGTAATTCGAAATAAAACGTCGGCCACTCTTTTAAGTCGAAAACTAGAAAAAAGCTTTGGATTTACGTTTAACAAACGTGTAATTAAAGGTTGGGACACTTTGCCTTTTGGTTTTAAAGCGGACCCATGAAAAGTATTTTAGAACTTAGTGTATATAAAAAAAAACTTGAATATTTTAGAACTTTATAGTGTATATTATTTTAGATATTTTAGTTTGTTTCTTAGGTAGACGTCAAGAGTTTTATTTCGAGTAGTTTCGTAAAAGGGTATACTATAAACTTGACTTCTAGCCATAAAGTTTGACTTACCAAAACAAACCACTAAAGTGACAAGTAAGAAAAACGCAATGGTAAACACGACACGAGAAACCTTTGTTTCAAATGCGACAAACTTGTAACGAATGTCACGCCAGAAATTTTAGGAATTTAAACTGTTTTTAGTGATTTTATCTTGTGTAAATTAAAAATCAAAAAATCATAAAAATTAATAATGTATAGTCTAAAATTAACAAAATAGATCAATGTAAAAAAAGAATATAGGCAAATAAGATAACAGCTTAAAAAACCTCTACTGTTCTAAGATAAAGAACGGACACGTGACCTATGGGTCTCGCGTCTCTTGCTACTGGACTTTTTTAGAATCACTCTCGAAATTACCTCCAACGCGAGAAGTTCATTTAATTTTAACCTTGCTAAAATAAACTATTTCCTGCAAATAAAGTCTCAAAGTTTATTCATTTACAAAATTACCAACAAACGTATATTAAGACTAGTTAATTTTTCAGTCGGTTACTTAGTTCTTCTAGATAATATTAGTTCTCCCAATAACCTAAACACCAACAAAGAGCTATTCGCAACAACTTTACCTGATGAGAGAAAATCATCTTTGTGTAAAAAATAATAAAACAAAAATGTTGGTTAGTTTTTCACATATAATAACTGTACATATAATACCGTTGGAAGATCGATATAACAGCGAACTATATAATAACATGAGGTTTAAACAGCGTATTAAAGGAACTGAAAAACTTTTAAAACCAATTTTCGATAGTTTCCTAAAGTGCACGAAATAAAGAAATTTTGATTTAATTGTGTCTTAGAATTTAATAATTAAATATTACTTTAGGAAATTTTAAAAAAATTATATAATATGAAAATGAAAGAGGAAGATGATGAATTGTACGAAAAACACCCGTCATGGAGAAATTTACAGATAGCGCGGGTCAGACCGAGAATTCGTGAAGGAGCACCTGACCCGATTGAGGAAATACCCTTCGTATTGGAAGAGCAACATATTGAATGGTTAATACTACAGCATCAAAGTCAGGGGTTGCCCTTACCACCTGAAGCGGCCTCTACATCCACAACGGACACGACTCCTAACTCTCATACTGTAGTCGAACCTCAAACCCCTAACCCTTCTACATCCACAACGGACACGACTCCTGTAGTCGAACCTCAAACCCCTAACCCTAACTCTTAGTCTTTTTTTATTTTAAATTCAAACATCAGAACAAAACATATTATCCTTCTTTAGCACCATACGAAAAAATTATAAAAAGATTTGATCGGTTAAAAAAATTAAGATTCATAATACAACATTTCACCACAATGTTTAATGGTAACATTTATTTTCTGTTTTGACAAGAGATTATCATTAAGAGTTTTGTTTTTTTTTCACAGTCTTGTATTATTTTTTTCCTTTAATGTTTTGTGTCAAAAATGTCAATTTTGTGCTAAACGTTTTAAATTATTAAGTATAGTTTTAATTAATTAGAAAATATATTACCTTTATCTTCTATTAGGTTATTTGATAGGTCCAAAGTATAAAATTATATACATTTGGATTACTTTTCAAAACCAATGCATGTTTATGAGCAAAATCCCTATTTTAAAATACAAATCTTTACATTAAATCACGTCATTATAAGAATAACTTGCACGAATATACACCATTTAACTCCTATATTATCTAAATAGAGTTCTTCATTGGAGACAGTTTTATCATAACAGCCAAAATCTGTTCCATAGCTTCTTGGGCTAATTTCATATTAGAAGCTCGGAATTTTGTAAACCAGGCATTGTGAGATAATGAGGAAATCATTGGAATCAAAATCCTATTTAAAATTAAACAAGGTGGTTTTTTTCTCAATGAGTAAGGAAAAATGATTCAAGTTATTCTAACCTAACCTCTTAGTGATCAAAATCTAACAGTGACAGTTCTTTGCTATCATGTGACAAGTAGAAGGTGTCAACATCCCACGCAACTTCTTCACGATAATCGCACATACAATTGTATGGCGTTGAAAAACCTCCACAAACCAGGTCTTTTGATTCTAAACTTTGATTGTATTGCAACATGGTTTGAAGTCGGCTGGGAGGTTCCACTTCAATTTTTTTTATTATATGACTGTTTAACGTAAAACTAACTATTTTAACATAGACTGCTAAAATAACCAGTCGTAATTTACTCTAAAGGGGAAAAACAAAATAGGTTCTAGTACCTTGGTTGGAACTTTGGTAGTAAATATAAACATATGACGGGAGGAAAATGCCTGAAAAAACTAGTTATTGCAAAAGGTATGACAAACTAACAGGTGTTGGTAAAAAAAATTAAGGTCGAGTCCTTTCAGATTTCGATGCCAATTTAGCTGAAGAAAAAAACAAATCCCTTAAACACTTATACCTTGGAAGAGATTTTGCGACTATTGAACCATTGTAAGTGCGACATCATTACCAAAATAGTCCAGTTTAGTATAGGTAATTGCTTTCAAACCATTACTAACCTATCGGTGATTGATTTTGAATCAGTGATAACTTTGTTATAACTTGGAGGTAGGTTAGGTTTAGACACGTTAGGACGGGTACTTTGGTTTGGTGTTGACCTTATACGGGGTAACCTCTGCCTTGAATCAGTGATAACATTGTTATAACTTGGAGGTAGGTTAGGTTTAGACACGTTAGGACGGGTCCTTGCGTTTGATGTTGACCCGTAAACGGGGTAGCCTCTGCCTTTACCGTTGGCTTTAGTACGATACTAATAGAAAAATTAGATGTGAATTGCTTTGAATACGACAGATTTGAAAGGAGAGTATTTATACACGCTTACTTTTCTGTGATTGTATTTTGAAACTACGTACTGGTATTTGATTCCTTTTGGGCTGTCAAATCTTTGTTCCTTTTGTAACTCTACACCCGTATCAGTCCTTTCCAGTAAGGCATTACCGATCCCAACCTCTACTTTATCCGCTACGCTATGAACTTGACACATCTTCATTTAACAATGATAAAACTTTACCGCCACCCCTTAGTATACGTTACTTACGTGTACCTTTTAATTTCCATTAAAACAATACCTCAATCAAAATAAACTCCTTGAAAAAAGGTTGAAATTCTGAGTCAAACTAAAAATTACAATGGATTGCGCAACTTCCAGCAGAGACCTATCATTAACCCTTGGCAATGTACGTTTAAAGCTATCCATTCTCGTCTCTTACCAATGACGTCACAGATACAATTGTAGAAGAGAGGAGTTTCCCAATAGACGGCGCGCGGTGTTTTCCCGCCAATGACGTCACAGATACAGTTGTAGAAGAGACAGGACTGCCAGATTCCCGCGCAGTGTTTTCCCGCGAGGGGCGCAGCCGCCAGGGGGCGCGCGGGTTTCCCGCGAGGGGGCGCGCAAGTTTTCCCGCGAGGGGGCGCGCAAGTTTTCCCGCGAGGTGGCGCGCGGGGTTTCCCAAGTGGGCGTGGCATAATGACGTCACAGGTCATTGACACAGTGACCTTGACATTCTACACCTACACTCTACACCTACGGAGGTACGAAGTGTGGGTCTATACTACTATCGTCACCATCACAATCCTGTTCGAAGCCATTTTCTGGTATTACTGTTGGAGAAAGCGACTCGGATTATATTAACTCTGTTACCTAAGAAATACGATGTTAGTTTTTTAACCGGTTAATATCTTAATACTGTTTTTTTTTAGTAACTGCTATAAATAGCAATGTTATGTTATCATATCACTCACTTCACTCACTCACTCGTGTAATAAACAGTTTGTTAAGTTTATTTGGTCTCTCTTCCTTATGGATTATTTCTTTAATATAAGTTAGCTACAAGGCTATGAAAATCTATCAGGTTATGGGCTCAGCCACGGATAAATACTTATGTTAAGGAAAGTCGGGTACCAGTTAGTATAGTAGTATAACTAGACTTAGTCTTCGGTCAACACGTACAAGATGGCTTCAAGCGACTTTAAATCTCTTGTCACGAAGTTGAACAATACTAACTATCAACTATGGAAATTCAAAATGAAGATGGAGGTACGCAATCCAAAACGGACCAATTGGACCGGCTATAAGGAAGACCTTATCCTACGCTACGGAGATGGTCACACCCCTAAACTCACTTCACCTTACGAACTTGATAGGGCTGCTGGTGACTTAGAGAGCTCTATCATTGAGTCGTTTCACCGGAACTGCCCACTCAAGGCCGTTAACCGCTCGAGGCTTGTCCCTTGGTGGAATGCGGATCTCAGCCGGCTTCGGAAATACACGCGCAGGCTCTTCAACAAAGCCAAGCGCACGGGAGACTGGACTGGATACAGGCAGTCCCTTAATACCTACAACAGGGCCATTAGAGCTGCTAAGAAGGACTCTTGGCGGACCTTCTGTGAGCAAGTCTCCAATGTCCCTGCCACGGCTAGGGTCATGAAGATGCTAGCGCACGACAACACACATCGTCTTAACACTATTAAGTTGCAGGAGGGTGTGTACACTAAGTCTGGGGCTGAGACTCTCAAGCATATGCTGGAGGTCCACTTCCCTGACTCCACTCCAATCAATCCAACAAACCCTGACTCTCTATACCCTGTTCTGCACAGGGCGAAGAGAGAGGACTGGCTTGTAGCCAGGCAGGTTGTTACGATTCCCAAGCTTCGTTGGGCTGTCAACTGTTTTGAGCCCTACAAGTCTCCGGGACCCGATGGGGTCTTCCCTCGGCTTTTGCAGGAGGGCTTAGACCACATCGCCTCTCCGTTATGCAAAATCTATAGACTTTGCATTGCTCTCGGTCACATACCTTGTGATTGGAAGCGATCTAGGGTCATCTTTATTCCCAAGCCCGGGAAGGTTTCCTACCTCGAAGCGAAGGCATTTAGGCCCATATGCCTGACCTCCTTCTTCCTCAAAATCCTGGAGAAGCTGGTGGACAGGTACATTAGAGACGAGGTACTTTCGGTAACTCCTCTCTCTTCTTCACAATTTGCTTACCAAAAAGGTAAATCAACTGAGACGGCCCTTCACGGCCTCACGAATTGCCTGGACAGGGCATTCGAGTTTCAGGAAATTTCACTGGCCGTCTTCCTCGATATTGAGGGGGCCTTTGACAAGGTCTCTAGCTCGGTTATTACTGAAGCTGTTAAGAGATTTGGCATCAGCGACACTCTTGGCCGTTGGATCAAGTCCATGCTTACCGACCGCGAGGTGTCGGCGTCCCTCCTTGGGGACTCTCTAGGGGTGACTACCAGCCGGGGCTGCCCTCAGGGTGGAGTGCTCTCCCCCCTGTTGTGGTGCCTGGTGGTGGACGAACTCTTGGAGAGACTCGGGGGTGCTGGGGGCTGTAGCTGCTTCGGGTATGCGGACGATGTAGCAATAGTCTTTACCGGGAAGTTCCCGGATACTGTCACCACACTTATGAGATCTGCTCTCTCTAGCGTGGAGCAATGGTGTCAGGCGGTTAACCTTTCCGTTAATCCTGATAAAACTGTCCTTGTTCCGTTTACGAGGAAGAATACTAAGGATCTGTTCAATGATATCTCCTTCTTTGGCCAGGTCCTGACAAAGTCCTCCGAGGTGAAATACCTGGGGGTGACCTTTGACTGCAGACTCACATGGAAGCCGCATCTTGATCGGTGTATCAAGAAGGCCAAGATGCTTTTCTGGAGGACCAGGAGCTCAGTCGGCCAGCCTTGGGGTTGAGGCCCCAAGTCTGTACACTGGCTCTATACTGGGATCATCAGACCCATACTATCTTACGGGGCACTTGTCTGGTGGACAAGGGTCCGGCTGAAGACGGTGCAGGCTGCCCTGCGCAAGCTTCAAAGGCTTGCCTGCATTGGTGTTACAGGGGCCATGAGATCGACCCCAACTGCTTGCCTGGAGGTGCTTCTTGACATGCTACCTCTTCATCTTTTCATTGAGGAGGAGGCTGTCATGGGGGCCTACAGGCTCCACATTAATGGCTGTTGGGTTCCAAGACTTTGGGATTACAGCCATACGAAGCTCTTTCGGGAGTACGCTGCACTTGAGCCGTCGTTAACGATGTGCTCTGACAAAACCGTTACCAGCTTTGATTTCACTAAGCCATTCAGCATCCACTTTCCCAGTCGGGCCGAGTGGACTAACCTGCTGCCTCTTGGCACTGGGGGTGAAACTATTTGGTTCACCGATGGTTCCAAGACTGATTCCGGCGCTGGCGCCGGCTATTACTGCCAAACTACAAGGGTCGGTTTTTCTGCTTGCCTGGGCACCTTTGCTAGTGTGTTCCAAGCGGAAATTGCTGCGATCTGTTATTGCGCAGACTACTGCATTAACAAAGGGTATAACGGACGGACTGTGAGGATCTATTCTGACAGTCAGGCCGCCCTGAATGCGCTGGACCAGTGTCAGATTACCTCTCAACTGGTGCGTAGCTGCCTTGATCTGCTAGCGCAACTGGCGTCCTGCAACAGGGTTCTGTTGTACTGGGTGCCAGGGCATAGCGGTTATTATGGCAATGAGCAAGCCGATAGATTTGCGAAAAGGGGCGCGGAGGCCAAGCTCTTGGGGCCGGAGCCGGCCGTCCCCATCCCCTACGGGCATGTCAAACGGAGCCTGCATGACAGGATGACTGTCATACAAAACCAGCTCTGGCATGACATGGATGGCCAGAGACAGACAAAACAGTTAGTCAATGGTCCCTGCAGGTCTCGTGCTAGAGACCTAATTTCGCTCAGCAGATGGGATATTAGGCTGGCCACCGGTCTTCTGACCGGACACTGTCGGCTAAATAGGCACCTCCATCTGATGGGTCTTGCTGACGACCCCCTCTGCAGGTCGTGCCAGGAGAAGGAAGAAACATCCGCTCACGTACTTTGCGAGTGCGACTTCTTCGCCTCGCTTAGACTAGAACATTTTGATTCACACACTGTGGAGCCCTCGCGGGTCTCCTCTTTTACGGTGGAGCGAATTCTTCGCTACGCTGCGGCTACGGGCCTATTCAAGGCCTGATTATGAGGTTGCACAATATGCCTTTGGCATCGGTGCTAGGGCGTGAGCCCCGCCTCATCAACAATAATAATAATATATAATTAATTAGAAAATATATTACCTTTATCTTCAATTAGGTTATTTGATAGGTCCAAAGTATGGAAATATACATTTGGATTTCTTTTCAAAACCAATGCATGTTTATGAGCAAAATCCCTATTTTAAAATACAAATCTTTACATTAAATAACGTCATTATAAGAATAACTTGCACGAATATACACCATTTAACTCCTATATTATCTAAATAGAGTTCTTCATTGGAGACAGTTTTATCATAACAGCCAAAATCTGTTCCATAGCTTCTTGGGCTAATTTCATATTAGAAGCTCGGAATTTTGTAAACCAGGCATTGTGAGATAATGAGGAAATCATTGGAATCAAAATCCTATTTAAAATTAAACAAGGTGGTTTTTTTCTCAATGAGTAAGGAAAAATGATTCAAGTTATTCTAACCTAACCTCTTAGTGATCAAAATCTAACAGTGACAGTTCTTTGCTATCATGTGACAAGTAGAAGGTGTCAACATCCCACGCAACTTCTTCACGATAATCGCACATACAATTGTATGGCGTTGAAAAACCTCCACAAACCAGGTCTTTTGATTCTAAACTTTGATTGTATTGCAACATGGTTTGAAGTCGGCTGGGAGGTTCCACTTCAATTTTTTTATTATATGACTGTTTAACGTAAAACTAACTATTTTAACATAGACTGCTAAAATAACCAGTCGTAATTTACTCTAAAGGGGGAAAAACAAAATAGGTTCTAGTACCTTGGTTGGAACTTTGGTAGTAAATATAAACATATGACGGGAGGAAAATGCCTGAAAAAACTAGTTATTGCAAAAGGTATGACAAACTAACAGGTGTTGGTAAAAAAAATTAAGGTCGAGTCCTTTCAGATTTCGATGCCAATTTAGCTGAAGAAAAAAACAAATCCCTTAAACACTTATACCTTGGAAGAGATTTTGCGACTATTAAACCATTGTAAGTGCGACATCATTACCAAAATAGTCCAGTTTAGTATAGGTAATTGCTTTCAAACCATTACTAACCTATCGGTGATTGATTTTGAATCAGTGATAACTTTGTTATAACTTGGAGGTAGGTTAGGTTTAGACACGTTAGGACGGGTACTTTGGTTTGGTGTTGACCTTATACGGGGTAACCTCTGCCTTGAATCAGTGATAACATTGTTATAACTTGGAGGTAGGTTAGGTTTAGACACGTTAGGACGGGTCCTTGCGTTTGATGTTGACCCGTAAACGGGGTAGCCTCTGCCTTTACCGTTGGCTTTAGTACGATACTAATAGAAAAATTAGATGTGAATTGCTTTGAATACGACAGATTTGAAAGGAGAGTATTTACACACGCTTACTTTTCTGTGATTGTATTTTGAAACTACGTACTGGTATTTGATTCCTTTTGGGCTGTCAAATCTTTGTTCCTTTTGTAACTCTACACCCGTATCAGTCCTTTCCAGTAAGGCATTACCGATCCCAACCTCTACTTTATCCGCTACGCTATGAACTTGACACATCTTCATTTAACAATGATAAAACTTTACCGCCACCCCTTAGTATACGTTACTTACGTGTACCTTTTAATTTCCATTAAAACAATACCTCAGTCAAAATAAACTCCTTGAAAAAAGGTTGAAATTCTGAGTCAAACTAAAAATTACAATGGATTGCGCAACTTCCAGCAGAGACCTATCATTAACCCTTGGCAATGTACGTTTAAAGCTATCCATTCTCGTCTCTTACCAATGACGTCACAGATACAATTGTAGAAGAGAGGAGTTTCCCAATAGACGGCGCGCGGTGTTTTCCCGCCAATGACGTCACAGATACAGTTGTAGAAGAGACAGGACTGCCAGATTCCCGCGCAGTGTTTTCCCGCGAGGGGCGCAGCCGCCAGGGGGCGCGCAAGTTTTCCCGCGAGGTGGCGCGCGGGGTTTCCCAAGTGGGCGTGGCATAATGACGTCACAGGTCATTGACACAGTGACCTTGACATTCTACACCTACACTCTACACCTACGGAGGTACGAAGTGTGGGTCTATACTACTATCGTCACCATCACAATCCTGTTCGAAGCCATTTTCTGGTATTACTGTTGGAGAAAGCGACTCGGATTATATTAACTCTGTTACCTAAGAAATACGATGTTAGTTTTTTAACCGGTTAATATCTTAATACTGTTTTTTTTAGTAACTGCTATAAATAGCAATGTTATGTTATCATATCACTCACTTCACTCACTCACTCGTGTAATAAACAGTTTGTTAAGTTTATTTGGTCTCTCTTCCTTATGGATTATTTCTTTAATATAAGTTAGCTACAAGGCTATGAAAATCTATCAGGTTATGGGCTCAGCCACGGATAAATACTTATGTTAAGGAAAGTCGGGTACCAGTTAGTATAGTAGTATAACTAGACTTAGTCTTCGGTCAACACGTACAAGATGGCTTCAAGCGACTTTAAATCTCTTGTCACGAAGTTGAAAAATACTAACTATCAACTATGGAAATTCAAAATGAAGATGGTACTGACCAGAGACAATCTATGGGAAGTCGTAGAGAAACCGAAGCCTACGTCGGAACCTCCTGCTGACTGGGATAAGAGAGACAAGCAAGCCCAAGCTGCTATAGCACTGTCTGTGGAAGACGATCAACTAATTCATATCGTTCACGAGAAGACTGCCCATTCCATGTGGAAAACACTCCAGAAGTTACATGAGCAAGCGAACACCACAAGCAAATTATTCCTGCTACGGAAGATGCATCAAATGCGCTTCAAGGACGATGACCAAAGTATGCAAGACCACATAGGGTCCATGTTGGAGATCGTCGAGAAGTTACGGGGAATCGGAGAAAATTTGCCTGATACACACGTCGCTGCCATGCTACTCTGCAGTCTACCGGAATCTTACAATGTCTTGGTCACAGCCCTCGAAGTGAGACCGGAAGCAGATCTGACACTAGACTTAGTGAAAGCGAAATTACTGGGCGAATTCAATCGACGTCAAGAGACTAGAGCAGCTTCCTCTAGGAATGACACAGCGTTGCAGACTTCAAGTCAAAGCAAAGGTCGAAGATTCAATAATCAACGGCGTCGTCCAAGCAGAGGAGTGTGTTATCATTGTAACAAGCCAGGGCACTATATGAAGGACTGCCGAAGCTACAAAGATAAGCTGGATCGAGAACATGCTGCATCCCGAAGTGAGCGAAGTAAAGCAGCGGTAGAAAAGAGAACGAGCGGGGAGTATACAGCCTTCAAGGCTTCGAATGGTTCACAAGCGAACTCATGGTATGTGGATTCAGGGGCCACCAGTCACATGTCCAGCGATCGGAAGAATTTCAAATTCATAACGCCGAAATCAGAGAAGATTCATCTCGCCGACGACTCAATCATAATGGCGGAAGGGATTGGCGATGGCATGATTGACTGCCTCGCTCCAAACGGAGAAGTACATAGCATAGCTGTGAAGAACATCCTTTATGTTCCAAAACTAGGAGGCAGCTTACTTTCTGTACACCGTTTGACGCAGACAGGACACACTGTCATCTTTGAAGGCGACGAATGCAGAATCATGGAAGGTCAAAACGTTGCAGCTTTCGCCAAGATGGATGGATTCCTTTATCGACTTCAAACCAAGCAAATAGCAAAAGTTTCCAGCAACTCGCATACAGCCGATTGCATTCACCTCTGGCATAGACGGCTAGGGCATCGGGACATAGATGCCGTGAAGTCTCTTTCATCGAAGAATCTTGCCGATGGTATCAAGATATCCGAATGTCAGCGGAAGCTTATTTGCGAATGTTGTCTAAAGGGAAAGATGACAGCTAAACCATTCTTAACATCTACATCGAAGACCAAGGAGCCTATGGAACTAATCCATACGGACAGTGACACCTGGCGATAATCGATACATACTAACATTCATCGATGACTACTCAAGATTTACACAGCTCTATCTGATGAAGACCAAGAACTCCGTTCTAACTGCAGTCAAGGATTTCATTGCATCCGTAAGGACCAAATTAGGAAGATACCCGAAAGCTCTTCGATCAGACAATGGTGGAGAATATATCAGCCATGAAATTGAAGATTATCTCAGGGATCTTGGCATCGAACACCAGTTGACCGTACCGTATAATCCACAACAGAACGGAGTTGCGGAACGCAAGAATCGATTCTTGACGGAAATGGCCAAATGCATGCTGTTAGACGCACAACTCGAGAACCGTTACTGGGGTGAAGCTGTCACGACCGCCGCCTATCTTCAAAATCGTCTGCCAACAAGAGCCATTGACGTAACACCTTATGAGCTTTGGAGTGGTTCAAAGCCACGTGTTGGACACATCCGTGTATTCGGAAGTAAAGCCTATTCGTACATTCCCAAGGAGAAACGAGTAAAATTCGGAGACAAAGCTTTTAAAGGAGTCCTGGTCGGATATGGCTTAGCAACGAAAGGCTATCGTATTCTCAATCCTGAGACTGCCAAAGTTCACTTCAGCCGTTCTGTCACTTTCGACGAAGGAACAGGAGACAACACCTTTGAAGAAAGCATCATATCAGAGCCAGAAGGGGAAAAGGAGACTAATTCAGCTGACTCCTTGATCACGTCACATCCGAAAAAGGAACAATCAGAATCATCATCTGATGGAGAACAAGAATCTGAAGAAATACCATCAGTTCCTATTCTTCCAAGACGATCGGAAAGGGATAATAAGGGCATTCCACCAAAGAGATTGACGTACAAGGCAACGGTTCAATATCCTCGCGAACCAAGCTCATGGGAGGAACTCGCCGACTTAAATCCGAGAGAAAGGAAGAACTGGACAGATGCTGCTAAAGAAGAAATATCATCTTTACATGAAAGAGGAACCTGGGAGTTAACAGACCTACCACCAAATCGGAAGGCCATTGGTTGTCGTTGGGTTTTCAAAGCCAAACATGATCAAAATGGAGCACTCAGCAAATATAAAGCCCGATTAGTCGCCAAAGGCTATTCTCGGAAGTTTGGCGAAGATTTTGACGAGACGTTTGCACCTGTCGTGAAGTACGAGACTGTACGACTTCTACTCAGTATCGCCGCAGCCAAGAACTTACCGGTCAAACACTATGACGTCCAAACCGCATTCCTGCATGGAGACATAGTCCAGGACCTGTATATGGAACAGCCTCCGGGTTTCATCCAACCTGGAAATGAAGAGAAGGTCTGCAGACTCAAGCGCAGCTTATACGGATTGAAGCAATCTGCAAGGGCCTGGAACGTCAAAGCCAATCAAATTCTACTTGATGAAGGATTCAATCGTAGCAAAGCCGATCCAGGACTTTACTCGAAATTGGAACAAGACGGTACCTGGACGTATATCCTACTATACGTAGATGATCTGTTGGTGTTGAACAAGAATGAAGCCACCATCAACAATCTGTACGAGAAACTAAATAAGCACTTCGAGCTAAAGGACCTAGGAAACGCCTCGTATTACCTCGGTATCCAGATTGAGCGAGGAATTGACGGAAGCTTTACAATCCATCAAGGAACTAAAATAGCGTTCATGCTCGAAGACTTCGGCATGCAAGATGCGAAGATATCCAAAACTCCTATGCTGTTTTGTCATTAGAGCTAGAGGTAACCATGGTAACTAGGGAACGCCACGGAACGAGGGGCTGCATGCATTTTGTCTGAATCCGAGCCTCCCTTTATACATCCTCCTTCACCGCACAAAGGACGGGATTTAAAATCATATTCCAGATAAATCGTTCGAATGAGGTTCTATCCAATGAGAGGACACTACTCTGCACGCACATTATCTCCTCATAAAAAAGCACTCCCAGAGGAAGGGATAGTCTACACCCCTGTCTATCGCTAAAGTCCATGCTGGAGAAAAACTCCCCCAGTCTCTCCTTAAGAAGATTTCAGCACCCTTTAAAATGAGAATTTTACCAGCGTTTCTACTCAACACTGTCATTAGGGCCGTACAGACTATTCGTTACTATTTGGTCAGACCAAATAATTCGGCCAAAATTGAGGTTAAGTATTCGCACCGACGAAACGAATAATTGCTCAATAAATCAGCATTGATATTTTGGCGGGAGGGTTTAGGAATTGGGTTTTCATCGAGTGGAGTCGCAACATTTTTCTCTCTCTCTGATTATCGTTATCTTATCAATATGACGAAACGCAGTACGGGTCACCTCGGAGTGTGTATAGCGCTAATGTTTTTTTACCGTTTTTTGCCTCAAAGGCTCAGTTAATGCTCTTATGTGTGAACGTGCTATCCCTGCGTTTCGTATTTCGGCCACGTCGCATTGTTTTGATGTCGTTACTTTCAATGGCCATCACTTTGTTAAGAGTAAACCTTTGACTATTAAGCCTCTATGCAGCCAGTGCAGTAAGTTAACTTTTGTCTCCATTATTTTGATTTTATCGGATGATATTGAAGTGAATCCGGGACCTACTCTTAAGATTCGTTGTAAAGTCTGCCTCAAGTCTTTTCGTTAGCCTCAAAAACGTTTTCGCTGCAGTGTGTGTGATCTCGTCTTTCACTCCAAGTGTGTTTATTCGAATGTTTTAAAAATCTCTTCATCTTTAGGACTCTGGCTTCGTGTGTTTAAATTGTGGTTTACCTATTTTCAATGACTCTTTTTTCACTGAATTTACCTCTGGCGATAAAGATAAGAGGGCTAACAGAAGTACAAAGAGTTCAAGATCGCTGATATCTTTCCATGTGGCGAATGTAAGAAGTTTAAAAAATAAATTTCTTGACTTATCGGTTTTTGTGGAACGGAACTTACCCGATGTTATTGGACTTACTGAGACATGGCTTAGTGCAGATATTTCTAGTACTGAGTTCTTTACTGAAGATCATGTGGTGTTTCGTAATGATCGTGAAACTAGGGGTGGTGGAGTTCTTTTGGCTATTAGCCAAAATCTCTCGCCTGGCGAGACTGTCATTGATAATGAACTATATAAGACTGCCTCTGGCAAACGTCTCAAAGTCGTTTTTTCGTCCACTAAATTCTTTTTTGTTGCGTATATGTCCCCCCTCCGGTTACCCAAGACTACATATTGAGTTTATGTTCTCTACTCAGTGAGATAGCAGATATTATTAACAGTCATGATATCTTTGTCTTGTTCGGTGACTTCAACATGGCATGCCTTGGTGTTAATAGACCTGTCCTTGATAGTCTTCCCTCGTTGGACTTTTATGAATGCGTATCCAATCTCGGTCTAACGCAAGTTGTCTCTGATAGCACTAGACTTGGCAATACTCTTGACTTGGTTTATATTAATGAACGTCGCTTCATTAAGAAAGTTAAAACAATCGATAATCTTCCTGGTTGCGATCATGATGCGGTGACTGGTCTAATCGCTTGTGAACGTGCAACGCCAAGAAGCTCTTCTACGGAAGTTCTACAGTTGAGACGCGCTGATGTGAAGGGCTAGAATAGCTTGATAGAGTATGCTCCGTGACATTTAGCGTTTAGCGAGGACATTAATGAAACATGGGACTTTTGCTCACAACTGTTTTGGTCTTGTTTTAAGGACAGTGTTCCTTCAAGGACGGTATACTCAAAGAGATTTCGGCAGCCATGGATTTCCGGTGCTATTGTTCACCTTGCTAATGTCAAAAGAACTTTATACAAACTTTTTAAATCTAAGCCAACTGAGGCTAACAGAGCTAAATACAGACGGTCCTGTAATTTGATAACTCGCTCTAAATTTAATGATTACGTGAACGACTTATCTTCTAAGATTAAGGACAAACCGGATAAGTTTTGGAAGTTTGTCGCTCGCAAAACTAGAATACCTATACCGAACTTTATGAATATTGATAATACCCCTGTCACTGACGCTTCTTCGATTGCGTCAATGTTTAACTCTTTTTTTCAATCTTGCTTCAATAAGTCTGACTCAATCCCTCTTGATGTTGCTTCATTGCCTAATCCGACCCAGATCTCGTTTTTACTCCCGGTTCCGTTGCTGCTGCTATAGCACGCTTAAAGTCCAGTTCTTCGTCTGGGCCCGATGGGGTTTCTACTAAAATGATTAAACTGTGCGCTACGAGCATAGCTAAACCCTTGTCAGAATTTTTTAACTACTCCTTATAGATTAGGTAAACTACCTGATGCCTGGAAAAAGGTCAATGTAGTACCCCTTTATAAAGGTGGTTCTTTGATTCGTTCAGAGCTGGAATCTTATCGACCAATATAACTTTCTTCCGTCTTTTGTAAAGTAATGGAATCTATTATTTGTGAGAATCTCCCCGTGTTTTGCTCGAATAATAATGTTCTTCCCGAGCGTCAGTTTGGTTTCCGTAACGGTTTTAGTTGTACAATTCAGCTTATACTAGCTTTCCACTCTTGGGCTCTCACCCTTGACACCATTAATCCTCCTGACGTACAGGTAGTAATTTTTGATTGGAAGAAAGCCTTTGACTCTGTGCCCCATGATCGTCTCGTCTCTAAGTTGCAGGCTCTAGGTATCGGTGGTAATTCCTTGCTCTGGGTTTCGGATTTTTTGAGGGATAGAAAGCAGAGGGTTGTCTATCAGGGTCAATCCTCGAGTTTTCTTCCTGTTACTTCTGGGGTACCTCAGGGCTCTATTTTGGGACCAATACTTTTCAACTTATACGCTCATGATCTTCCGATGAGCATATCTGCACAAAGCACTCTCTGGCAATATGCTGATGATTTCTTTTTATCCCGTGCTATTAGGACCCTGCAGGATTCCGTTACTCTTTAGAGTGACATTGACGCAATCTTTGAATGGGGTTTTCTTAACTTGCTCAATTTAAAAGGTTAAAAAGTGTCTTTCATAATTTTTACGAGGCATCGCAATGTGCTTAATTATGATTATAAGATTAATGATATTTCTTTGCCTCGTGTTTTCATGTGTAAATCGCATGTTATAATATAACAAAAAATTTAAAGATAATGAAATCGCGTCCACTAAATTAGAGATTCCGGTCGTTCTTGGTTATGAACTTATGATGAAAATGGGCCTGAAGGAATTATGGAAAATAAATAAAGCAATTATGATATATTTTACATACTTGAAAGAGAGAGATTTCGACAAAAAATCCAAAATATTAAAGTTTCTTCCGTGATATTCGAGATTCCCGTCATGCTCTCTCGAAAGTCGAAAGCATCTATGCTATGGCCATAAAATGTAATTAAAATACTTGAGGAACAATTAAACGTATCAGAAAATAAAATCTTAAAGGTTCTTACTTCAATGGCGGCAACTGTCAGCGTCTGATTTTCACACATTTTCGCCTTAACAATTGTACAGGCTAGTGATATATTTTTACTGTGAAGCGCAATAAGAAATAGCGCAGGATTTATCAGTAATGCGCACTATTTACCCTTCCTTGGATTCGAAAAAATCTGCATTGATGTGTTTTCGCGTCACGCCATTTCGCAAGTCTATTTCGTGTAATGAAATATTGGGGGAGTTTAACTTGGACTTTCATCCGCTTAAGGACAAGAAAATGGGTTTAACTGTAGTGCGAGAAAAATATTCAAATTTGAACAGTGTCCCTGACCATAAGAAATTAACATCAATAACGACGTTGCGCAAGCTGAATCCTTTTAGATTTTTTTATCATTTACGTTATTTTAGCAGAAATATGCCTTCAAAACTTTTCCTTCTGCTTTTCAACAAGGATTTAAGATCCTGGTAATGACGACGACAATTAGCCACATCACATAAAACTAAAGTTATGGCACACTAAAGTGGAGACGTTATTTAACTTATTTTAGTTCTGGTATTCGTTGGAAAGTCCCTGCTTCAATATTATAAAATCGAGTTTTCATGAAAAACATCGAGTCCGTTGAGAAACAAAGAACACGTTTTAGGAGGTGTATGCGTCTCATCTTATTGACTATTCCATTAATTCCAGAAGAGAAGCAAACGCCACTGGGCATTATTTCCCTGGTGCCAAGAAGCATCGCTAGAGGCCTCAGCGCGAGTCGACTAGCGACGTCTGATGGCGTTGATTCTTGGTGCCAGGGATTTAAATTAAGAGGGCAGCCTCCAGTCCGTTTGTTGGCTTCTTTGCAAGTAATTAATGGAATAGTCCATTGAGCGAGAGATTGGCTTCTAGCGTATAAATGAGAAAATTGTCACGCTTGCGAAATTTCTCGTAATTATTTAAAACATTGCCATTCCTGGCGAGTTTTTCGAAACTATGATTGCCCCGAACGATATTGAAAATTGCTAAGAAAAAAAAACATTTTTTCATTTCAGTTATTTACAATCAATATATTGAGCTTTTGACGTTTAGCAACACAGGATGCTATAATTTTTTTTGGCATTTCTGACACTAAAAATTGAGTGTCACATGATGGATTTTTGGATGTAGAGGGAGTTCAATACGTACACGTAACACGTGTCAGGGTTTTTGTAGCCCTAAATGGATTTATCCGTAACATTTGTTAATTTAATGCCACATATATGACATAAATCTATTTTTTTATTTTCGGAGCACTTATGCCGCGTTGTTATAAAAGCGAAGCCATTTTTCCATTGGTGGTCACAAAATAGCAACGTCATTCGCGTCTGCGCACAACACGTCTTACATTTTCCAATCAAAATATTCAGTAAATGAACCGTCAATAGCGGACTTAACTTCATCAGAGTGTATGCAGAGAAATCTTAAGCAGGCGCAACCTTACAATCCTTTGGAGAAGTAAGGCGCTTGAGCAGATCCATCCCGCTGCTAAAATGTAAAATAATAATTTGAGATCGTCCATTTTGATGTAATTTGTTTCGTCACTCCTTTTAATTTCCGTTTCATTTTTATTCGTCGATAAAAATCCTGAATCGTCGGATTCCCATTTTTGTATCAATCCTGAACACGATAAAATACTTAACCTAAAAACAAGGTTAGTTCAAGTAAAGGCATAGAAAGTGAAAGTGCAATAAGATCAGACCATTTATCGATTTCATCTTTGCACGGGAACGATTTATGAAAAGCGGCGGCAATTTGATCGACGAATAGATTCTCATTGGCAAAGTGAAAGGCTTCGGGTGACAATCCCATGTCCAAGATGGTGGATTCCAGAGTGTCTTTCGGCATAATAAAACCGTACGATTTTTGTAAAACTAAATTTAACCCTTCCTTTGGCGTTTTTGGTAATTTGAAATCGCCTTTTTCAGACGAATTAGCGAATAAGTTAAAATAGTCGATGTCGGAAGTCTAAATTTAAAGGGTGATTTGAATTGATAACATACAAGTTTTCCTGCACTCTGCTATATCATACCATAATACTGTACTGGAGAGCGCTGCCTTCTACCGAACTGACAACGTAACCTTGTGATTTGATTAATTGAGCCATTTGTTCGAAGGTGTCAATTGGTAAAGTGACGGGAGACAAACTCGTAGTCGAAGTCAAGTAAGACCCGTAAAAAGATTCCAAAGTTCCGAAAAATAAACAGTGCTAATGAGAAGGATCAAACTCGTTGATTGCCATTGATCTTCGGTACTTTGAATTCCTTATTTTAAACAGAATGTCAGAGAAAATTTTCTTTTGTTAATCGAACGGGAGTTAAAAATAAGGAATATTTCAAATAGGAATTACGCGTTCATCTACAGAAGATACAAGTGATGAAGCAAGGAGGATTTACAACTGACTTGTTCTGGAAAGGGGGAGGCAGATACCGCATACAGTGACGCGCATGCCGTTGGTTAAGCCATGCGTCACGTGATCGTTGTTGGAAACGAGGGTTATTTAAAATTATAAACAAACTCATGAGGTTAGAGCAAGGAGGCATGAACGCATGCGCCAGATCGTACACTCTCTTGCCGTGGGGGTGGGGGTAGCGGTAACCATGGTAACCGGGGAACGGCACAGAACCGTTTTAGAAACGGGGTGCTACGTGCCTTTTGTCTGACTCAGAGTCTCCTCTCTTATACATTCTCCTTGGATAATGTAAACCGATAAGAGTTTGCACAGTGGCACTAGACGATAATTCGAATTTTCTACAATAACACGCCAATTGCTTTGAAAATAGGCCTTACACGCAATAAAAAGTAATTGATCGAATCATTTACGCTCTTTCGAAAGTAGGTAGAAAAGGAGAGTTCAAATTCACTTGGTATTCAATGGTATCGATGGTATCGATGGTATTCAATGGTATTCAATGGTATCGACGGTATCACGATGGTATCGACACCATTTTTTTCTCTGTGGTATTTTTTTCTCGGCGCCATCTTGTTTTTCTCTGACGTCATTCTCGGCGCCATTTTTTCTTCTCGGTGGTATTTTCTTCTCGGCGCCATTTTGTTTTTATTTGGGCTCTGACGTCATCGTTTCTTCTCGGCGCCATTTTGTTTTTGTTTGGGCGGGAAATTTGAAAATGTTAAGCCTTATCGGACTTCAATCAAGACCAAAGTTCATTGTGGTTTTCAAAATCCTGAGTTTGCTGATAAGGCAAGCAAAGATTAGGATGTCATACTACAGTTATTATATAATAGGAACTGAACGTCTTATCTACTAAGATATTTTGGGAATGGTGACAGACGGCATACATTCTGATTCAAACCTTAATATTAATTAATGTATACCATTAATAATAATTTTATTGACTTAACAGGGTGCAACGCACGCTAACTTAAATAATTGTCGAAGAAAATAATTAATATTAATAACATTTATTTAAATATTTAAGGAAAACTGGAAATTCAAAACACTTCAAAACTTTGACACGAAATTTGAAATTGTTAAGCCTTTGCGTGGGTAATTTAAATCTCGGGTATAAAACCAAACCAAACCTAACCTATTCTAAGCCTATCGCACTGCGAATTTAAATCTCTACACTTATCCCCTAAGTTGATATTTTCAAATCTCGCGCCAAAGCGGAAATGGGATCGGAATTCCTGCTGTCTGTCCAAAATGTTTGTTTAAGAGACTCTAGTCGAACTCGGGATGAAGCCAATTAACTAATATATTTATATATATTGTTTAAATAAGCTACATATTCTAAGCATTTATTTAAGTGGGTGTTGCTTGTCTCCGAAACAAAACATACGAATAATAATAAGAAAACTTGGTAAGAACTGTTTGTAAATATAAGTTATTATAAGCTGAATATTAAGCCTCGGATCTCTCTGTTTACAGTATATGGTAGCCGATATGCAGCATTTCATCTATAAAATAAATTCAACTTACTATTTAAGACGAGGTGTATCTTTAAAACCATTCCGGAGGAGAATTAAAATGCTAAGACTGCTTTACACGTGGTGGTGGTTTGAAATATCTAGATACGTGAATAGACACGTTGCCGGCGATAAACAAGAACCGATAAGAATCTTTTATCGATAAGATATGTGTGGTAGGAAAATTTCCAGATAGTAAACTAGAACCATTTATCGATATGATATCTTTCCACGTGGCGTGGGTAAACTAGAACCGAAACTAGAACTGTTTATCAATATATTTCCACATGGCGGGGGTAAACCAGAACCGATAATCGATATCACTCACGCTATTTCCAAACTTATCGATCGAAACTAGAAATCTTATCGGGCTTATCGATGTCTTCATTGAGTGTTATCGGTCATATCAAAGGTCTCCGGTTTATCAAGTATAAAAACTCGTGCACGTGGTGATAAGATCATTTTACGGCTAACCAAGCTCTCTCCAGCAACCAAAGTACCACAGCAGCGGAATTCAGCAACAGGAAACTCTACGTTATAATGTAAGTACACTCTCTGGAGTTTTCTCTATATCCATTATTCGGAATTAATTATATATAGAGCATGATTATAGTTATTAAAATCATTTAAAGAGATGGATTTAACTTTGCAACACCCATTTACTGGGCTCGTAGCCGGGGTCACTGGTTGTGGGAAGAGTGTTTTTGTAGCTAAATTAATTAAACATCGTGAAATATGTATTTTACCATCACCCGAAAGGATAATTTGGTGTTACACGGAATATCAGGCGAATCTTTTTAATACTATATCCTCACATTCACCAATGGTAGAATTTCATGAGGGTTTATTAGATGTTAGCATTTTAGACGCCAGTGTGAGGAATTTCGTTATACTGGATGATCTATTATGTGAAATTGCCAATAATAAGGATGTGACGAACCTCTTTATACGAGGTTCCCATCATAGAAATACCTCAGTTTTAATTCTAATGCAGAACCTATATTATCCCGGAAAGGAGATACGTACTTTAAACCTAAACGCTCATTACTTGGTTATATTCAAAACACCACGCGACCAGTCGGCCATTATCCATCTTGCGAAACAGATATACCCAACCAATAGCAAATACGTGGTAGACGCGTTTAAACAGGCCACCTCTGAAAGTTTCGGTTATCTTTTTGTAGACCTCAAAGCTAGTACCTCGGACGATCATCGACTACGTACTGGAATATTGCCTGGAGAACAAGCTGCAGTTTACGTTCCAAAATGACTGCCTTCATCGAGGTTAACTTCTTTCGAGTTAAAGGTGAATGGATTATTAAGGAAATGGCCGCATACTTTGAGGAGACCATGGACTACGAGGTTTGGATCTTCAAATCCCCTGCCCCTTTGCTGATCTATCGCGTAGCGATAAAAGGCAATGTTCTTGGCTAACTCGGAACATTTGCAACCTGCGATTTGAGGAGGGTGACCACGACTTTAGTGAATTACCCAAAATTCTCGAGGAAATCCGTGAACGAGCCAGCACTTTTGTAACTAAGGGAATCGAGAAAGCGGCGGTGTTATCGCGTCTCTTAAAAACTGAGGTCTTGAACGCCGAAGATCAAGGTTGTCCCCGACTGACGACTGTCGTGTGCTCTCATCCCATAGCTTGCACCTTCCACCGGAACAACAATAATTGTACCCTGGTCAAGGTGTTCCGTTTGGCGGCATGGCTCCGTCACAGAGAGTGCGAAAGCATTTAGACTTTTTGCAATACCTTAATAGTTACAATGCGTGCCAGAGGAACGCCGCCATTAAGCTTGCCAACAAGGAAGCGATAAAGGCCATAGCAGAATGTTGTATAAATGTTCTTCGGAATAACGTACCACTCTCAGTGAGTGAGAAGAAGAGCTTGAAGAAGCATCGTAGATCTGTACGGAGAGTGGCCGATAATATTCCACATTCGAAAAGAAAGAAGATACTGATACAAAACGGTGCTTTTCTCCCCCTACTTCTGGCCCCCCTTCTATCCATCATAAGCTCGGTCGCTGGTGCTGCCATAAGCCGAGCCATAAAGTAGAAAATGGCGAAAAAATGCTATTATTTTCGCAAGACGCTAAATAATAAGACTAAATAAGGCTCAAAACGATTTCAAAATCGATACCACGCTAGAGTTGGATAAGGACGATAAACTAAAGACCATTATCGACGATCCGAAACTAAACAATACCGAAAAGCTCAGTAGATATAATCACGTCTTATCAAGACAAATACATAAAAAAGAAAAGAAAAGAAAGACCAAGAAGGTTAAACCGGGTAAAACGCGAAACTGGTCCGCCGCAATTGCATCATCGGTTCCAGCCTATACTGCGACTGATTGTTTAAACCTGTACAAGTGGATGGAACTCGCATCCGATATAAAATGGACGGACGCCGGTGAATTAATTTATGAGAAGCGTAGAATAATCGGTTCTAATATAGTAGACTTATTAGCGTATACCGCTGTGAAATTGAGGAAAAAGACCCCCGTCTGTGGTTCTGACCAGTTTTACGAACTTTTATATAACTCTAATGTTCCCAGAACTTTAATTTAACTTAGAAAAAGTGATTTGGGCCCTCCCGAAAAGCGTGAAAAGAAGGAATTTGATGAATTTAAGTTAGCTTCCGAGTCAATGGATGGTGAGGGTTTCAGAGATTGGATTTGTTTGTAATATTTTTGTCATACTGAATAAAATATGTTTCATTTATGATTTTTGTTTCATTTGATTAAAGTATTAAGCCATGGAAGGTTGTGATAGCCAGGTGGCTGCTTTCAGCCTGTTAACTAGTTTACCCGAGTCATTTTTTAAATATCCTAAAGTCTTAAGCGTTATATTAATAATTTTTATTATAATAATTATAGAAGTTAGTGATTTTCTCTTCTGGCATTATCAAAATTCCCTGAATTGCACTTTTAATGGATAGCTTAAAAGAGATTTATTCTAATGTGTCCGACCCGGGTTCCTACGGTAGCGTGCAGGGTTTATATAGAGCGGCTAAAGAGCGGGGTTAAATGTTTCGTTGAAAGAGGTTGAAAATTTCCTGAAAACTCAAGATACGTATACTCTACACAAGAGTGCTAGGAAAAATTTCCCAAGAAATAGAACAATTGTGTATGGAGTCGACGAACAGTGGCAGATTGATTTGGCGGATTTGAAAAGCGTAGCTCGTCATAATAAGGGTTTCCGGTACCTTCTCTGTTGCATAGACGTTTTCAGTAAGTACGCTTTTGTGGTAGCGACCAAGGACAAGAAAGGGCCAACCATTCTTTCTGCATTTAAGGCGGTTCTAGAGTCTGGTCGGTCACCTAAGAGGGTGCAAAGCGATCATGGAAATGAGTTTATTTGCAAGGACATTCAACGTGAATTAAAAAGAAGAGGGATAGAGTTCTTCGCCCCTGATTCCGAGCAAAAAGCTACGGTAGTCGAGAGGTTCAATAGGACTCTAAAGAGTCGTATGTATCGTTACTTTACGGAAAATAACACCTTAAAGTACATTGACGTGCTAAAAGATTTGGTGTGGGCCTATAACAACAATTATCATCGGTCCATAAAATGCAAACCGATTGAAGTCACCACGGAAACCTCGAAACGCGTCTGGGAAAACCTCTATGGGGGAGTAAACTTTTCACCCCCTTTAAAGTATCCCTTTGATGTTGGCGATGTGGTTCGCATAAGCAAGCATAAGAATATCTTTGAGAAAGGATATTTACCTACATGGACGGAAGAACTCTTTAAAATAGCGGAGAGATTACCTCGAAGTCCGCCGGTATATAAGATCCATGACTTGAATTCCGACCCCATTACTGGAATTTTTTACAAGGAACAACTACAGAAAATTGGGAAAGACCTAAGTACCAGCGTGTTTAAAATAGAAAAGATCCTGCGGAAACGTCGCAGACCAGACGGGACACTAGAGAGATTAGTTCGTTGGAAAGGTTATCCACCGTCCTTCGATAGTTGGGTTCAGGAAATAGATATAGCATGAGTTTTTACGTTACTCTACCTTCCGATTCGTCGATGGGATATTTCCCCGATAATACGAGAAGTAAATTTAGGACTTATCTGCCCGAACCAGTAAAATTACAAGGACAGTATGAGGTCGGCCTAGCGGAAATTTCATATCCACACACTTGGAATAACATGAACGTTACGTGCACGTCCACGCTCACCGGTATTGGGAAGGATCTGTCCTATTCTAGAATGGTGGAATTACCCGCAGGGTATTATGGAAATATAGAGGATCTCCTAGAGCAACTTAATTACGACGAGGATGACGTTTCGGATATGACTATTCTTAAAAACCACGTCGGCGATGATGACGATATCATAGAGTCCGAAAGCCCTTCGAATGCCAAGTATAGTTTCAGTTACATTCGACGTATACGCCGTGTGGAAATTTCCGTGGCAGATAATTACATGTTAACTATACCGGGACAACTCGCCGTTATGCTGGGATTTTCAAAAGACCCATCGAAAACCTCGACCTTTGTTTACTCTAGAACAGCTGCGTACCCCGTGGACTTGGACGCGGGTCTCCATTCTCTCTTTGTTTATTCGGACATAGTCGAAAGTAGACCGGTTGGAGATGTGCACGTACCTTTGCTCAGAATCGTGAGCATACAGGGTAATGATGGTGAGACGGTAGATAAAGACTTTCCCAGACCGCACTACCTTCCCGTTGCTAGTAACACTTTCCAGTCGATTGAGGTTAACATTATGAGCGAGCTCGGTATTCCCGTGCATTTCGAGCGAGGAAGACTTCACGTGACCTTACACTTTAGGCCTCGTAGAATGTGGACGCCATTATAAATAAGAAAGTGATGGTGATTCACGTATCATTTGCATTTAGAGCGTTAAAGGAAACGCGTCACGAGTAGGAAAATGTCCCAATCGGATTACGATCACCATTTTCTGAACCAGATTGGACATGGATCAAGAGTTGATTTCTATAAGCACTTTCACTCACAGTTAGGTGGTTCTTTGGCTGTGTACAGGGGTGTTCCGTCGCAACACGTCGGTTACGGTTTAGGGAATTTTATAGCCTCTGCTTTTCGTCGAGCCATGCCACTAATTAAAAAGGGGGCTATATTCCTTGGGAAAAAGTTTTTAAATACGGGTGCAAAGGTCGCGACCGACGTGGCTAGCGGTATTCCTATAAGATCATCCGTAAAGACCCACGGTAAAGTCGCTGCGAAAGACGTAGCCCTCAGCGCGGCGGAAGAAATTCGAAAAATGACGGGAAGTGGTAATAAAAGGAAGCGCAAAACCAAACCCCTAGTCAGTTCAGTCGTGAGAAGGAAGCGGAAAGCACCATCTTTTAAACGGCCTGATATTTTTTCTAAAATATAATGGCGCACATTCACCCCGATTCGCATGGATCCGTCAGTTCGGAAGTTGAACTTTTCAACGTACCTCTAACCAATACCAGTATTTTGAGTGGAGAATGGGTCGAATACAGCCCAATCTCTAACATTAACGAAAATTCCACCATCACGTTCTCCGTGGCCGGCAGTACCGACGCTTACTTGGACATGTCTAAGACATTGACGCATTTTCAAGTTAGGATCGTTAATCCCGCCGATGGAACTACATTACCGGCGGCAGCGGAAAATGTGGGACCCGTCAATCTGTTTCACCATAGTCTATTCAGCGAAGTACACCTTTCGATGCAGGAGAGATCCGTGACACCGTCACCGCAAAACTACCCTTACAAGGCCATGTTTCAAACGGCTGTAACATTTGGAGGACCGGCCAAAACTAGTTTTCTTACTAGTTCTTTGTTTTACAAAGACACGGCCGGTAAATTTGACGTCTTTGCCGAGAACGAGGGTTTTAAGTCGAGGGCGGCTTTCGCTAAAAGTGGTACGATCGATATGATCGGAACTGTACACTTGGATTTGTGTCAACAATCACGTTACATTCCAAATATGACGGATCTTAAATTCAAGTTTGTTAAAAGTCCAAACGAATTTTGCATACACGCGGAAGGCGCGGTTAAATGGAAAGTGGTTTACGAGATGGCATCTCTCTATGTACGTAAAGTAAAATTACCCTCGGAAGTGCTTATAGCCCACGCCAAATGCCTCGAAGTGGCAACTATGAAATACCCCATTATTCGCACAGAGTGTAACTCCTTTTCTATTAATAGCGGTACAAAAATATGTGTTAGAGATAATTTATTCATGGGTCAACTACCTAAAAGGGTACTTTTCGCTCTGGTAGACCAGAATGCTTATTTAGGTGAATACAAAAAGTCCCCCTTTAATTTTAAACATTTTGATTTAAATCATATTGCCTTGTATCTGGACGGGGCTAGCGTCCCTCATAAACCCCTCACTCCGAACTTTGCTGGCGGTCAATATATTAGGTCTTATACCAATCTCTTTACCCAAACCTCTCAATGGTTATTGGACGAGGGGAACTATATTTCGCGGGATGAATACCCTAATGGAAATTGTATATTTGCTTTTGATTTGAGTCCCGACCTCAGCAGTTCGTCCTCCCAATTTCAATTGATAAGAAACGGTAACTTGCGTCTGGAATTAAAATTCGCTAAAGACTTGCCCCAGACCGTCACGGTTTTGTATTACTCTGAGTTTCAGAATTTGGTAGAAATTGATAAGAATAGGACTGTTATTTACGATTACAACTAAATATGGACACTAGACAATTAACTAGAATTATGCGAAGTGATAAATTCACCAAGGGGTTATTTCGCGGAGTTTTCGCCGCAGATACTTTACCGAAAACCGTAAAGACTTTTCCCTCTCTGTATATTGTAAACACTGGATTATCAAATACCGACGGAGAACATTGGACTATTATCTATTTTTCTCGAAACCGGAACACAGAGTTCTTTGACAGTTTCGGAAACCCTCCTGACATGTTTAAGTTTAACAATTTCGTTGAAAGAAATAGCGTGACTGTAACTTTTAATTCGAAACAACTTCAAGACAATAAAAGTAGGACTTGCGGAGGTTTTTGTGTATATTTCGCTCTATATAGGTGTAGGGGTATTAAAATAAGAGATATATGCTCTAGATTTGGAAAAGATAAGTGTTTAAATGATAAGATGATATCGGAATTTATGTATAAAAAGTTTTCAATAAAATTTTATTTTTAAAATTTGTACTTTCATTTTTCACATAAAAAATAAATAAATAAATAATATTTTAAATCGCGCGCGCCGCGTGTTGATTCGCGCCGTACTGGAACCGCGCCGGAAGTACTGGAACCGCGCCGCGTGGAGGGCCACCACCCCCGGTTAAATTTTGTAGTGTCCGTGTGCATATGTGGATATTCCGTCAATGATAAAACGCTTGTCATCACAGGGATTGAGGCATAACTTCGTCTGTCTCACGGTGTGTAGTTCGTGCTTGTTGCTGGTTATACGTTTCATCTCCGCCATGGTGAGTTGACGGTTGAGAAGGCATTCCTTGTACTGTATGAAGCGTAGTTTCTTTTTAACGACTCGGCGACATATCCCCTTGGCCGTCTTCTTCTCTCCTTTGGCGGACATGATGGAATACATTTTAGGTCGAAGCCCGCAAAAGTCCGAGATGGGTACGCCGTCTAATTCGTCCTTGAATTTCCCCAGCTTTTTCTTATTTTCTTCACTGAAGAGGCGGTGGTTTTTGGGGTATCCGGAGAAATCATACATTTCGCTCTTCTCGGCAAAGTCCTGGTATAGGTCGGGAGTCTCGATATGGTACGTCAAGGAGTCCGTGTCGGTGAACAATAACTTGGCCCGGTCTCCGTACTGCTTTCTGATGACGTCATAATGGAACTCGTACATTAGCAACTTGGATAGGTCCAGTACGGTGAATCCGGTGTAGATTGGTCGATTGAGGGTTAACGTCTTCTGCACTCGATGAATTCCCACTAAATCGTTCTTGAATAGCGTGAAACGTTCGAATGCCGGGGAACTAGCCATCTTTATGGCACGCTCGGGAGTGTTCACCAGGGTGAAATCGATCCTGCTCCTGAGGTTCTCCATGGTTTTACCTGTAGAGAGAGAGAGAAAAAAAAAGAATAGCACATTTAATTTCTAAAGTCATTCTAGGTTAGGTAAGGTTAGGTTAGGTTAATAGTACATACCATATACGCTGTTATTCATTAATTTAAAAAAGGACTTTTCAAATTCGTTAGTCGCTGCCTTCCTCTTGTCCGTGTTAAAGTCTATGAAAGGTTTCAACCACGCTCCTTGTTTGAAGGTTAGAATTCGATGTATTTTACTGATCAGAAGTCCTTTCGCCAGGTAGTACTTCAAGTTTCGGTAGTGGAGCACGTATTCTCCTTGGGTATAGGGATGGCACCAGCTTGGGACAGCTGTCCTTTTCTTTCAATCCGAGTTCCCGTAATTGGTCCTTTGAATACGGGGAGAGTTCAGCGGTAGTAATGACCCGTCTTTCGGGTGCGAGAGGATAGCAGTTGTGGGCGTCGTGTAAATGTTGAGGATACTCCAAGTCCACCTCGAGGATGTATCCCACATTGTCGTCATCGGGATGGTTTGGTTTAGGATTATCTCTTGGGTGAAGTCGTGGCAGGGTTGAATCCATTTGAAATCACCCATCGGGAGGAAATCGCACATTACTGTGCCATAGAGATTGTTGCAGTCTGGAGTGAGAGAATAGAAACATAAGTTAGTTATAAGCGAGGCATAATATTTATACGACAGAAAATATTAAAATATTCTTACCAAGGTATGTAATGTAGCTGCTGGGTTTCTGAGTGTCGTGCGTTTCCGGTAGGTCCTTATTATTAGCCTGCGCTAATCGATGACTAATCATGGAGACTCCCCCTCTAATCCCCTTTTCTATAAAAAGGTTGCATGTGGGGTCGGTTAAAAGGTCTAATTCACCTTTGTCATAGACAGTGCGCTTTCCACGCGAACCCGGGACCCGTAAAAGCATGCGCGCAATCTAATTGTAATACTCCAGGCACATTGTCCTGAAGTTTTGGAAGATATCCGCTAGCAGGAGAACGTCGGACTGTACATAGAGATCGTGATAACCACCTAATAGAAGAAATTATACGTTAAAACCTAACCTAACTAACCTAACAAAGATGAGCAAAAATGAAACTTACCAGATTCTCGATTTTAAAATTTATCCCAAACGTTTTGGGCGTGTTGGTAGTCTTCGGCGGTGAGTGGTCGTCAGTCAAACTGTTGTAAAATTCGTCTTGAGCGGGAAGGTTTCTTTCGGCGAATTCGCGACGTTGTCCATATAGTT
>JAEQBA010002397.1:56932-100741 GCA_019434445.1 Phalangium opilio | reverse complement strand
GTCATTTTAATAGAAATTTAAACAGACTACTTTAAGAAACTTAGTTCAATTGCTGGGCTAGATAGCAAGGACCACGCGTATACAGGTACACAAATGATTTAACTTATCTTTTTATGTATGCATGACATATAAAGTCTAATATTATCGTATGGCCATCTCAACACACAGCATCAATATTGATAAGGTTGAGGACTGTGTTTTCGCGCATGTTATCAACGTCACACCCCCGTGTGATTGACATTGGCCAACATTGTTGATACGTGTTCGGTCAGCTTATTACAATCGGAAAAAGAGAACGTCAATTTTGTTACAAGGCAATATTATTGTTAGGTTGCTTTGTTACCTTATGAAATTAACAGATCAAAACTGTTTACAATTTTTGTTATTTTAATAATATTATTTCAAAAGGGTGAGGAACATGTAACATGGAGGCCGAAGCCTTGCCAGATCCCAGAGTGAAGCTCCGAGGATTCTGGAAGCGATGTTACATATAGTTAACAAAATCCTTATAAATTAGTAATCTAAACACGTTTTTTAAACTAGCCAAGTCAACTGTAGCAATGTTAAAATCCTGTTAAAGAAAGGTGCACCCTACATTCTAACACAACATTGAAACCAGATCCCCTTTAACAATATTTTTGGGAGAATGAGAGCCGCCGGAGAAAGAAATAATATCCATCTGTATGGTGGACCTCAATTTTAATTTCAAAAAGTGACTAAAAGCAATTTAATAGTAAATCTTTAACTGAGAAATTTGAAATAAAATGAATTTAATAATGTAATGGCAGGTGTTTAATACTGTTTAGGGTAAGTACACTTAACTTTTTAAACATTCTAACGATAACTGTTCTTTTAATAATTTTGGTTTTGAATATAATTTACCTTTTTCTTTTATTCATCCTACCTTTCCTTCACCCTCATGACCTCCTTAAGTATGCCCTGTGCAAATTCGGCTTCCTCAAGATTTTTGTTACTTTTGCTTTTTAGTTTCAGTCTCTTATTTGCTTGTGAAAATAGTTGATCCTCCATATTTCTTTCTTTTCTTTGCAGTTCTCTCTAATTCGAATTCTTGATTTTTCAAGGGAAAATTCTTTCTCTAGTTTCTTCTTCTTCCAAACCTTTCTCTTTCGCTCTTCTTCCATCGCCCCCATTATTTTCTCCAGCGAACGCTTATTCTCTTCTGATTAGTCATGAAAATACTTTCTTGCATTTTGTGCCAAAGCAATAAGCTCTTTGGTTATAGGAACATAATTCTGCTTATTTTAGTACAATTAAAGAGTAGCTTTGGCCGTTAAAATTGAATTGAGACTCGGAGTTAGACATAGCTAAGGCGGGGACAAGTCAAAGCCAGACTACTCATAACGATTTGTTAATGGCGCCCTTTCTGTATGGATGGAAAGGGATATAGTTTTAAGAAAGGGGCTCTCGAAGGTCGAATACGGGACGTGTATTATTACACCCCCAGAACCGGTAAAGGAAAACCTGCGATCTTATAAGCAAATGCCGCTTTTTCTGGGGACGCATCGCGACCAAGCTCGCCGGTTGGGCATGCAAACTTCAGCATGAAACCTCAACCGTTCGCGTATCCTCGTTTGAGATCGTTCGCCACGCTATGTGGTGATATACGCTAAAGATGTTACTAGTTTTTTTTCTTTTTTATTGTGTTTATAAACAAGACATTGGCCATGGCCAGACCCAGAGGAGGCCTCACCTTAGAGAACGCCCGCTATTTGCAATATCTCCAGGAGGAGCGTGAACATCCGCAGCGTTATGAACATAATCCTGTCACTGCTGCCCTAATACGTGTGGAGGCGGACGCCGAACGTGTCCCGCCAGGAAGAACCCCGCCCCTTGTCGGATTTCGAGGAATAACACTCCTCCTGGTTTAATGCTTGCCGCACCCGCGGTACCGAGACTGATCCTACAACAGGAGTTGTCTGTATTCGCTTTTGTGGACGCCTTTTGTTCCTTGAAATGTTACTTATCAAAACCGGTTGAGCATGGAGGCTTATAGTCACAATGTCAGATCATCTCCAGATCTCTCTCCCGGACGGTTACCAGCGCTGCGTTACCCATTTAGGCGCCACCCCAGAAGAACTAGATAAATCATGCATTAGGAAACCTCAAGGGTGTTTTAGGAACGGCAGAGGACCCACCCCTGTTTTCCAGGGCCTACGTTCAGGGCAACAGATTAGAACAAGCCCTGATACGCACTCTAGCCTTTGCCAAGATCCGGGCGGTGGGAGCTATTGGCCTACATTATTCAAGGGACGTTGATATCTGTCCCCCTTCTATTCAACGGGAAGCGTTCCGACAACAGTTACAGCTCGCCAATCGTTTTGGCCACTCCGTTCTAGTACAATGCAGAGATGGCCGCCCGTCACAAGGGGTTTTCGTGGCATGTTTGGAGGAGCTGTAGAGAAAGCTCCAGACAGACCATATCATTGTGATGCTCTATTTTGCCGGGGGGACCGTCGATTGCTGCGCAATTCCTACGTGCCTTTCCGAGATTGTATGTGGCAATTTCGCCCAGAATTATTCATTCCGGTCTTCCCCATTTGATCAAGGATATTCCCCTACACCGCCTCATAGCCCACTCCGGGGTAACCATGTTTTATGCGACACGGGTCCAATCTGCCAATACGCCAGTCCCTGCACCGGGACTAGCTTTACCTGTGTCCAAGCCTATGCGGCCGCTAAAAATTTACCATTATTGGATGTAGCGGCCACAATGTTGCGTTCCTGCAATAAAATATTCCGCTTCATCGAATAACAACGACCTACCGAGATTTTTTGTCGTTGTAGTCATATTCCCTCGTAAAAAAAATTATATATTTTGTACTTTAATTTTGTTTCATTACGTACACTATGTGTTTGTTTTTTTTGTTTATTTGACATGTAGAGCTTCATGTACCCTGTTTTATACGCCATTACACTACGGTGGTGTTTATTCTGGTTTGTTTGGAGTAACAGGCTTCATCCATACCCCTAGTTCCTCCATAATTGGGTTTATAGCAGTAAAAGAAAAAAACAAACGTTGATTCTGACAAGTGCCTTCCCAGCTCTTTGTCTTGGGTTCCGGGGTCTGGATTGTGTCCTCCCTCCTTTTTTTATTACAGTTACACTCAACGGCGTTTATCTACCGGTTCCCTTTTCACCTGGGTCCTCGGCTTGCCTGTTGTAGAGGGGGAGGATGTAACGGGGATCCCGTTACTGAGATTCACCACCGGACGACACTCCCAAAGAAGCCGCGAGGGATCCCCGCTGGATGGCGCTTCAGGAGGAACCCTAGGCCTGTCGTCTGCTCAAGACCCGGATTGGCTGATCTCCGGAGGCCCGAGAGGATATATTCGAATTTAGCCCGGGAATCAGGGCAGTTGGAGGAGATCCGGACTAACGATCACTTAGTTATAAATAACCAGTGCTATTATAAATTATCATTGTTACTTAATGTTTAATGCGGCATTATAATATCGTATTACAATGCTTTTTGTATTTAAAATGTAAAGAGTTATCCAGAAAAACATCGTAATAAATAAGATTGAACTTTGATTTGCGTAATCGTGTGATTTAGGGTTCCAGTGAGAACGCGCGATTACAATCGATGATCCAATATTTTTAATATTTTCTGTCTTGAGAATATTAATATTTATGCCTCGATAAACTAACTTATATTTCTATTCTCTCTCACTCCAGATTGCAACAATCTCTACGGCATAGTAATGTGTGATTTCCTGCCGATGGGTGAATTCAAATGGATTCAGCCCTGCCTCGACTTCACCCAGGAGATAATCCTAAACCATCCCCATGACGAAAATGCGGGATACATCCTCGAGGTGGACTTGGAGTATCCTCAACATCTACACGAGGCCCATAACTGCTATCTTCTCGCACCCGAAAAACGGGTCTTTACTACCGCCGAACTCTCCCCGTATTCAAAGGATCAATTATGGGAACTCGGACTGAAAGAAAAGGACAGCTGTCCCAAGCTGGTGCCATCCCTATACGCCAAGGAGAAATACGTGCTCCACTACCGAAATTTGAAGTACTACCTGGCGAAAGGACTTCTGATCAGAAAAATACATCGGATTCTGACCTTCAAACAAGAAGCGTGGTTGAAACCTTTCATAGACTTTAACACGGACAAGAGGAAGGAAGCGACCAACGAATTTGAAAAGTCCTTTTTAAATTAATGAACAACAGCGTATATGGTATGTACTATTAACCTAACCTAACCTAACCTAACCTTACCTAACCTGGAATGACTTTAGAAATTAAATGTGGTATTCTTTTTCTCTTTCTCTTTCTCTACAGGAAAAACCATGGAGAACTTCAGAAATCGGATTGATTTCACCCTGGTGAACACACCTGAGCGTGCCATAAAGAAGGCTAGTTCCCCGGCATTCGAAGGTTCACGCTATTCAAGAACGACTTAGTAGGAATTCATCGAGTGCAGAAGATCTTAACCCTCAACCGTCCAATCTACACCGGATTCACCGTTCTGGACCTATCCAAGCTGCTAATGTACGACTTTCATTACGAAGTCATCAGGAAGCTGTACGGAGACTAGGCCAAGTTATTGTTCACCGACACGGACTCCCTGACGTATCGTATCGAGATTCCCGACCTATACCAGGACTTTGCCCAGAAGAGCGAGATGTATGATTTCTCCGGATACCCCAAGACACATCGACTCTTCAGTGACGAAAACAAGAAAGTGCTGGAGAAATTCAAGGACGAATTGGACGGCGTACCCATCTCGGACTTTTGCGAGCTTCGACCAAAAATGTATTCCATTATATCCACCAAAGGAGAGAAGAAGACGGCTAAGAGGATATGTCGAAGAGTGGTGAAAAAGAAACTACGCTTCATACACTACAAGGAATGTCTTCTCAATCGTCAACTCTATGGCGGAGATGAAACGTATAACCAGCAACAAGCAACTAAACTACACACCGTGAGACAGAAGAAGTTATGCCTCAACCTCTACGATGACAAGCGTTTTATCATTGACGTAATATCCACATACGCTCACGAACACAACAAAATTTAACCGGGGTGGTCCTCCAGGCGGCGCGGTCCCAGTACTTCCCGGCGCAAATCAACACGCGGCGCGGTCCCAGTACTTCCCGGCGCAAATCAACACGCGGCGCGCGCGATTTAAATTTTTTTTATTTATTTTTTTTTATTTGTGTGAGAAATCAAAGTACAAATTTTAAAAGTAAAATTTTATTGAAAACTTTTCATACATAAATTCCGATAACACCTTATCGTTTAAACGATTTACTCCCGTTTAACCCAAACCGTTTCTCCCAATTCCCATATCTCCCAATCCCATTTGACCCAACACTATGTCTTTTCCCCCAATTTCTTTTGTCCCAATTCAGCATAAAACAAATGTTAATAAGTTCAAAGAGAATTTTTTTGTTTTATTAACAATGATATATTTTACATTGGCAGGATAATTATTTAACCTAACCTAACCTAACATAACAGTAATGTTTTGAAAAAGGCATATTATTTGAGAAGTAAATGAAGCTAAACATTAATATTTTGGAAAAGGCGTACTATAGTTCAATGATTTATAAAATATTACTAACCTAACCTAACCAAACCTAACCTATCATAACAGTAATGTTTTGGAAAAGGCATATTATTTGAGAAGTCAATGAAGCTAAACGTCAATATTTTGGAAAAGGTGTACCATAGTTTAATGATTTATAAAATATTACTAACCTAACCTAACCTAACCTAACATAACCAAACCTAACCTATCATAACAGTAATGTTTTGGAAAAGGCATATTATTTGAGAAGTCAATGAAGCTAAACGTCAATATTTTGGAAAAGGCGTACCATAGTTTAATGATTTATAAAATATTACTAACCAAACCTAACCAAACCTAACCTAACCTAACCTAACCTAACCTAACCTAACCTAACCTAACCTAACCTAACCAAACCAAACCTAACCTATCATAACAGTAATGTTTTGGAAAAGGCATATTATTTGAGAAGTCAATGAAGCTAAACGTCAATATTTTGGAAAAGGCGTACCATAGTTTAATGATTTATAAAATATTACTAACCTAACCTAACCAAACCTAACCTAATCTAACCTAACCTATCATAACAGTAATGTTTTGGAAAAGGCATATTATTTGAGAAGTCAATGAAGCTAAACGTATATTTTGGAAAAGGCGTACCATAGTTTAATGATTTATAAAATATTACTAACCTAACCTAACCTATTTGCCTATTCGCATTAAAAATAATCAAAGTCGTTTTGAAAGCAACCCTTTGCAGCATAAAATATTAGACGTAACCATTCTATTGGGAGAAATGAGAATTGAATAGTTTGGGATAAAAATTCCGATTGGGAAATATAAGATTGGGAGAACTGGGAATCGGAAAGTTTGGGATAAAAATTTATTTTGGGAAACACAGAATTGGGAGAAATGGGACCATACCGTTTAAACAATTATCTTTAGAGCATATATCTCTTATTTTAATACCCCTACACCAAAGTCCTACTTTTATTGTCTTGAAGTTGTTTCGAATTGATAGTTACAGTCACGCTATTCCTTTCAACGAAATTGTTAAATTTAAACATGTCAGGAGGGTTTCCGAAACTATCAAAGAACTCTGTGTTCCGGTTTCGAGAAAAATAGATAACGGTCCAATGTTCTCCGTCGGTATTTGATAATCCAGTGTTTACAATATAGAGGGAAAAGTCTTTTCGGTTTTCGGTAAAGTATCTGCGAAGAAATCTCTGCGAAATAACCCCTTGGTGAATTTATCACTCCGCATAATTCTAGTTAACTGTTCAGTGTCCATTTAGTTGTAATCGTAAATAACAGTCCAATTCCTTTCAATTTCTACCAAATTCTGAAACTCAGAGTAATACAAAACCGTGACGGTCTGGGGCAAGTCTTTGGCGAATTTTAATTCCAGATGCATGTTACCGTTTCTTATCAATTGAAATTGGGAAGACGAACTGCTGAGGTCGGGACTCAAATCAAAAGCAAATATACAACTCCCATTAGGAAATTCATCCCGCGAAATATAGTTCCCCTCGTCCAATAACCATTGAGAGGTTTGGGTAAAGAGATTCGTATAAGACCTAATATATTGACCGCCAGCTAAGTTCGGAGTGAGGGGTTTATGAGGGACGCTAGTTCCGTCCAGATACAAGGCAATATGATTTAAATCAAATTTTTTAAATTAAAGGGGACTTTTTGTATTCACCCAAATAAGCATTCTGATCTACCAGAGCGAAAAGTACCCTTTTAGGTAGATGACCCATATTTTTGTATCGCTATTGATAGAAAAGGAGTTACACTCCGTACGGATAATGCGGTATTTCATAGTTGCCATTTCGAGGCATTTGGCGTGGACTATAGGCACTTCCGATGGTAATTTCACTTTGCGTTCATAGAGAGATGCCAACTCGTAAACCACTTCCCATTTAACCGCGCCTTCCGCGTGTATGCAAAATTCGTTTGGACTTTTAACAAACTTGAATTTAAGATCCGTCATATTTGGAATGTAACATGATTGTTGACACAAATCCAAGTGTACAGTTCCGATCATATCGATCGTGCCACTTTTCGCGAAAGCCGCCCTCGCCTTAAAACCCTCGTTCTCGGCATAGACGTCAAATTTACCGGACGTGGCTTTGTAAAACAAAGAACTAGTAAGAAAACTAGTTTTGGCCGGTCCCCCAAATGTTACAGCCGTTTGAAACATGGCCTTGTAAGGGTAGTTTTGTGGTGACGGTGTCACGTTTCTCTAATGCATCGAAAGGTGTACTTCGCTGAATAGACCATGGTGAAACAGATTGACGGGTCCCACATTTTCCGCTGCCGCCGGTAATGTAGTACCATCGGCGGGATTGACGATCCTAACTTGAAAATGCGTTAAGGTCTTACACATGTCCAAGTAAGCGGCCAAGGAGAAAGTGATGGTGGAATTTTCGTTAATGTTAGAGATTGGGCTGTATTCGACCCATTCTCCACTCAAAATACTGGTATTGGCTAGAGGTACGTTGAAAAGTTCAACTTCCGAACTGACGGATCCATGCGAATCGGGGTGAATGTGCGCCATTATATTTTAGAGAAAATATCAGACCGTTTGAAAGATGATGCTTTCCTCTTCCTTCTCACGACTGAACTGACTAGGGGTTTGGTTTTGCGTTTCCTTTTATTACCACTTCCCGTCATTTTTCGAATATCTTCCGCCGCGCTGAGGGCTACGTCTTTTGCAGGGACTTTACCGTGGGTCTTTATAGATGATCTTACAGGAATACCGCTAGCCACGTCGGTCGCGACCTTTGCACCCGTATTTAAAAACTTTCTCCCAAGAAATATTGCCCCCTTTTTAATTAGGGCAGATAAGTCCTAAATTTACTTCTCGTATTATCGGGGAAATATCCCATCGATGAATCGGAAGGTAGAGTAACGTAAAAATTCATGCTATATCTATTTCCTGAACCCAACCATCGAAGGACGGTGGATAGCCTTTCCAACGAACTCATCTCTAGTGTCCCGTCTGGTATGCGACGTTTCTGCAAGATCTTTTCTATTTTAAACACACTGGTACTTAGGTCTCCCAATTTTCTGTAGTTGTTCCTTGTAAAAAATTCCAGTAATGGTGTTGGAATTCAAGTCATGGATCTTAAATACCGGCGGACACAATTAATGTTTCTAGCTTCAAAGCTGCTTCTTACAATACAGCAAGAATTTAAACACTCATTGCCCATTTTGTTTCTTCTTTTTTTTGTTTTAATGTCGGTCACCTTAGAAAATGTTCTTTCAGCTTCTGCGTTTGAAATTGGCAACGAAATGACTAAAGCGGCCAGGCGGCTCAAATTTTTAAATTTTAAATATCTTTGACTTGAGATATTTTGTTCCAAAAATCGTCTAATTCTAAAGTGGTTAATTCTTCTTTCTCTCTTTCATTGAACGAAAATGGTAGGCTTCTCCATTCTATCGCTAAATTTATTAAATCAAAGTCTCCCAAACTATTGGCCAATTCAGTAAGGTCGCTCAGATCATTCCTTTCTTTAGTCCAAAGGGCAACTTTGGGGTCTATAAACTTGAAACTCTTGTAGAGACTATTATTTAAAGGAAGCCTACTTTGCATTTCTTTTAGCGCTTTTATGTAAAATTCCAGGCATTTTTTTCTAATATTATCTTGTTCATGTTTCGTCTCTTTTGGCAGTGTGCGCATGAACGCTTCGGCTTCTGGGCCAAGATAGACTTTATCAAGAGTAACTTGATTTCTTGGCTTTTCAGGTACAATTGATTTGAAATTATCATTTTGTACTTCAGGTTTCAGAAAATTTTGCCCTAGTTCCCTAATAAGTTTCTCCGAGTTTTCAGCTAGCTTATGCACCAATATTTTCCGTGATTGGAAAAAAGCGTTAAATGAATTGAAGTAATTCAAAGCATACTTTTTTGATGATACTTGTGTAATGATTTCTTAATTCGTTTAAAATTGTTTCGGCACTTTTCAAGCCATCTTCAACTATAGCTAGTTGAAAATAATGTTCTAGAGCGGTCCAATGGTCCAAAATACGTATTAAACAAGAATGGAGACAAACTAGCAAACACCATCTGGTGTTTGCTATTTTTAAAATCTTTTTTGATTCTAAACTAAAGTATTCTTGAAATTCAGTCAATATGGCGCATCTTTTTGTGCTTCCTGAAGTATAGGTAGATATACCCCTAATTAACTCCTCGCAAGATCTTGGAACTTTAGCACAAGCCTTACTCGCGACTAAGGCGGCAGAGTGGCAAATACATTTTAGTAGAATTACTTTCGGGACGTCTACTTTTAGTCTACTCATGAATGAATTGTTTACTCCTACCATAGTTGCACAACCATCTGAAGCCACAGCTATAATGTTTTCAATGGGAACATTGTGCTTTTTCAAACATTGCTTAAATGCTTCATATAATTTTTCAGCTGAACAATCTTTTGCATCCAGTTCTATCAGCTCCAAGAGTTCAGTTTTTGCTTTGCCAGTAATTTCATCTACATATCGAACTAACAAACACAAGTTTTTGTGCTCTGAAATGTCAGTGCTTCCATCTACTAAAATGGAAAATTTAGTGCTCTGAATGGATTTAACTGTTTTTTCGTTTTCGACCTTGGCTTAAACATTTTTAACTATGGCAGTGCATTTAGTACGCCCTAATGTAACTTCCTGAGCAATTTTCGAATCATGAAAACATTCTTTCAAAAGAGGAGTTAAATGATCAACTGTGTTCAATGCAACATTATGTTCCGTAAAAAAAGCGGCTAATCTTATCACTGCAACTTTTACATCACTATTTTCATTAGCTTTCTGATTTTTTAGGCTACCTAAAAGGCTTCTTGTATTTTCTACATTCTTCACGTTTAGCACATGCTTAGCAGCCTTTGCATGCTTTTCCAGTTCACTTTTCCCACAATTAATTTTGGTGTTGCATGCTGTGCAAAGAGCTTTTAAAGGCTCGTTTTTCAACTCTCTCAACCAACCCTTGAATTGATCTATTTGCATCCAACTATCTTTAAAGGTTTTTACCTTTTTTCTGGAAGATTTAGGTCCAGAAGAAGCATTAGCGCCTTTATCAGATGCACTAAGTTGTTGTTTCTTTGATTTCGGTGGTGTTGAATAACCATCCAAACTTTCGTCAGATTTTTCAGACATTTTTCTACCAATGCACGTACTGATTGACTAATTATACTTGTTAAATCAAATGAAATTTATAGTGTTCACAATCTCATCGGATCCGCTGACAGTAGAGAACGATTTCCCGCGCAAATACCGCAAAAAACTAGATATTTCTAGCGTCAGTAGTACCTGTACTCCCGTTGGTTGGTTTAGGTCGTGCGCCTGCGCTTAAAACCTAGTTACCTAGGCCTGAGAGAGTGTGAGTTGTGACGGCTACATATTTTCCCCCTCCGTATAAAATCTTGCTACAACCGTCAAATGGAAAGAAAATGTTTTCCCCTCTCTACCATGGGATGCAATAGTTGCCCCAAATGTTTTTCGCTCTCTCTGATTTGCAACCCTCCCCCTCTCCCGACACGAGAGAAGAGGCCCATCGGGTTTACTAACTATAAAAGGAACAGTTCTGGTTGGTTGGTAAAAAAATATGGCGCCAAGCCAAAAATCCAATAGACAAAAGAAAAAATTTTAAGAAATATAAAAAAATTAAGATCAAAACCCTACGGTCATCGAAATTAGCGCCAAATCGATTGTTTTTCCCAAAAATTACCTTTTTCCCGCCCAAGCCAAAATACCATCGAAAAATCCCGCAAAACGGGAAATTTCCCGCACACTGGCAACACTGCTAGTGCGGGAAACTAAGTATTTCAAATAATATGACGTCACACAGGTCCATCTAAAAGCGCTCCTGGTGGGAAAAAACTGCGAATTAAATTGCCAATTTTTAAATGGAAATTGGGTGCCATACTCAGGCCTTTATATAGCTTAGGCAACGAGCGTCTGCTACTAAGTTTGTTCGGAGTCTTAAATACTAGCTGATTATTTGGCAATAAGCCTTTAAATATAACTTTAAAGCGTTATTAAAGGGGGATGAAATTTCGCTGTTATAGTCTATAGAAGAAACAATTTAGATTTGAACTTGAAGTTAAGGTGTGTGAAGCCACTATTCACACTATTTGGCAATAAGCCTTTAAATATAACTTTAAGGCGTTATTAAAGGGGGATGAAATTTCGCTGTTATAGTCTAAAGAAGAAACAATTTAGATTTGAAGTTAAGGTGTGTGAAGCCACTATTCACACTATGGCGGGCTGTACAGTTTTTGGTTTTAATCCTCGGCCATCTTAGAAAATGAGGCTCACAAACGTAAGGCAAACAAAGTAATAAAGTTTCAACCGATTTTATCAACAGTTAGTATATTGGTTCGCAATATCCTTTATGATTATTAAATTTAATTGAGAAGCCATATTTTAAAATGGCGACCATGAAATAACCAAAACCTCCTTACGGAGAACGCCGGATCCTTTGCTTCTAGTAATTTTATGGGAAAGGATGACATATCATTGTAAACATAAACTGAATCATGTTCAAGCATGCGTGTCGTACATAAACCCCTTATTTTGGCTTTCCTCGGATCCCCCTTTCCGGCTTTGGACAACTATGGAGAAAACCTCCACTAGAGAAAATACTCTAAAAGAGTAATAGAGATTGAAGTATTTAATAATGAATTCACAGTGGGGGTAAAATGAAGGCGCATATTGGTGCAAAGTTGGTGCACATAGAATATGACATTAATTTTCCATTTCGGATACCTAGTGGGCTTTCATTTTGTCAGCCCCCAAAAATATTAATGAACTAGAGGCGAACCGTGGTGGTGCATGATGGTGCATGCTTGGTGCAATTGATCCATGTATGTTTGGAGACGATTGCAGTATTTAGTAATAAATTGACAGTGAGAAAAATAAAAATGGCTGTGCATATTGGTGCAAGGATGGTGCACATAGAGTATGACATTAGTTTTACATTTCGGATACGTGGGGGGCTGTCATTTCGTCAGCCACCCCAAAATATTAATGAACTAGAGGCGAACCGTGGTGGTGCAAGCTAATTTAAGGGTGGTGCATGATGGTGCATGCTTGGTGCAATTGATCCATGTATGTTTGGTGACGATTGCAGTATTTAGTAATAAATTAATATTGAGAAAAATAAAAATGGCTGTTCATGTTGGTGCAAGGATGGTGCACATAGAATATGACATTAATTTTCCATTTCGGATACATGGGGGGCTGTCATTTCGTCAGCCCCACAAAATCTTTAATTAATTAGAGGCGAACCGTAGTGGTGCAAGCTAAGTTAAGGGTGGTGCATGATGGTGCATGCTTGGTGCAATTGATCCATGTATGTTTGGTGACGATTGCAGTATTTAGTAATAAATTAACATTGAGAAAAATAAAAATGGCTGTTCATGTTTGTGCAAGGATGGTGCACATAGAATATGACATTTTTTTTTCCATTTCGGATACATGGGGGGATGTCATTTCGTCAGCCCCCCAAAATATTAATGAACTAGAGGCGAACCGTGGTGGTGCAAGCTAAGTTAAGGGTGGTGCATGATGGTGGATGCTTGGTGCAATTGATCCACGTATGTTTGGTGACGATTGCAGTATTTAGTAGTAAATTAACATTGAGAAAAATAAAAATGGCTGTTAATGTTAGTGCAAGGATGGTGCACATAGAATATGACATTAATTTTCCATTTCGGATACGTGGGGGGGCTGTCATTTCGTCAGCCCCCCAAAATCTTTAATTAATTAGAGGCGAACCGTAGTGGTGCAAGCTAAGTTAAGGGTGGTGCATCTTGGTGCATGCTTGGTGCAATTGATCCATGTATGTTTGGTGGCGATTTGAGCACCTGGGGGGCCAAGTTAATGGACGTGCCTTGAACTTTTGTTGATCATGTTTCCTTAACGGGAGATTTTTGGAAGGAACAGCCAAAGGTCCAAGTCTGGGAGGGTAACTTAACTTATCTACAATAATAACTCTTATTATAATTGGCTTTAAATTAATATTATACGCTTAAAACATACCTGACTGTTCATATTTCGGTTGAGGACGGTAATCCTCTTCTTTAAAATGAAGGGAGCAGAAAACCATGGACTTGGTGTGTGGTTTACCCATATTTAAAGCTATATCCCATTGTTTCGACAATTTAACGTCGCGTGGAAAATGGTGAAAGCGGGCACCACTCATTCTGGCATTATTTTTACACCCATGCACGCTGCAGTATTTAACCATATCCTTCAACATTTCGCTCTTCTCTTCACTATAATTTAACTCGCTTTATATTACAAGCAAGCGTGGCTTCGTGGTAGCGTGCGCGCACGGGCGTCTTCACTGACGTCTCGTATGGATTGGTACATCGCAGGTTCGGCTCCCGGCACCGACAGAAAAATAATTTCATTTGAAATAAAATGCGTTACGCCACCTATGAGGTGTAACGTGAACTAAGAGTGAATTTCGAGTTGAAAATTCGCGGGAAATTTAAAGTTCGAAATGTTCATTTATGACAAAATTCATCAGGTCACATTTCCAGCCAGCCGATTAGCAGAGCTCGGAACAATACGTTTTCCACTCTAAAGAGTGGCAAAACGTAAAAACTAGTGAGGATGCCCAAGAAAGAACAAGATGGCCCGGCCATATTACTCTTTGGTGCTTTGCATGAAATTAAAATAAATTTCTATCCAACGGGCTGGAACATTTACTGTAAATGGCTTTCTTAATGCAAAATTGATACTTGTAGCATAATATGAGACTGGAACTAAAATTTTTCAATGATTGTACTCATATACAAATATACAAACACCGCCTAGAATTAGCCCCACAGCAATATTTTTACTTGAGAGTTGATTAGATATAAAATATACTGCTAAAAGGGAGAATTATACGTTTGTAAATTTCACCTTGAAACGAATGAAGTTTGAACGACTTTCTTTAAAGTCCATCGGTGGACTGGGTGCCATGCGTCCTTTTATGAAAATTCCAATTGCAGTGTCGGTGCTTTTCTATAAGTAAAGTAACTTAGTGTTGATCTTATAGTTTCATCTGGAACACTTTTTATGGAGGGCTCCAAGTCGAATATGGGTCTCTTTATGTAGGATCTTAAGCTTAATGTGGGTCTCTTTTTCTATGATCCCAAGCCTAATGTGGGTCTCTTTTCCTAGGATCCCAAGCCTAATGTGGGTATCTTTTTCTAGGATCCCAAGCCTAATGTGGGTCTCTTTTACAGCTTCTTATGGTGCTGGGCGCTATAGCGGGTAAACGCATAAACACCAAAAAAGGCGGGGCTTTTACACGACAAAAAAGGGGTGAAAAGGGAGAAAAGAGGTAAAAAATATGGTCCGTTTATAAGCTTACACCCTTTAATATCAGGGCGGCTCCCTCGTAAGGGGAGCGCGCCAATAAAAATAAAAAAAAAAAAAATTGTTCTTCCTCGCCTTCTCTCTCTCTCTCTCTCTCTCTCTCTCTTTCTCTCTCTCTCTCTCTCTCTTTTTTTTTCTTCTTTTGGAACATTTACAATGAGAAAAATAAAAGAGCAAAAAACATTGCTTAGTACAATAGTAGACGAGTATTTTACAACGTTAGTTTAAGGGCAAAGTATACCAAAAATTTACCTTCTAAAATCCAGTCCAGTGCTTACAGATTTAGAATATTGCAGTCTAACTGATTTTTTTTTCGTAAGTTTGGACATTTTTTTAATACTCTAATATGACAACCATATTATTGGCTAATTAGTTAATTAAATATTGATTAATTAACAAAGCACCAGTTTCTTAATGTTTTTCCTATGTAGCTCTTATTAAAATGAAGTCACACTGAATTTTGTTTTTATATAGAAATATACTTACGATACCTAAGAACCTAAAATATTTTTTAAATGGATTAGTGTAAAATCCAATTAATAAACTAAAATAATTGTTTAAGCCATTATATCAAACTTAAAGCTTTCTATTTCCTGTCCAGGGAACAAACTTTTCAATTTAATTCCAAAATTTATTTTTTTCCTAGTAGTTCATACCTTTCTTAAGTACTTAAAATAGTTTTTAAAGCCTTAAATACTTAAGATATTTTAAAATTAATTAAAAAATTAATCAAAATATTTTCCCGTGTAATTCATTCAAAACAATAGTTAGACAGGAAGGCTTTTTTGCGTTTGATAAAGCAACGATAGGCCTATATCCTTGGATATTTTGGATGGTATAAGTTGAAGTCTAAATTAGTTATTTAATTAAAACCGCTTCAATCCGCTAAAGTTGCCTAAACCAATAGATGTCAGTTAAGTCGGGATTTCTAAGATTTCAATTGCAGTAGGAACTATTACCCCCCAAAAAAACTACTATCGATGAGGGTGGATAAAATGGGGGTGAATTACTTATGGGAAAGCAACGATGACAGGATAGATAAGGAGGAAAGAAATGAAACAACAAAGGTGGTCGCTAGAGTAGCCACAGATAACCCCTTGAGATAAGGAACGCATTATAGTATGGTTCAAGCGCACTTGTCCAAACTACATTATTTCCTATGATGTTTAAAATAGTGTATCTGCCCGCCTTAGTTTGTCTATTTTGACAAGTGCAGTTGCACACAACTAAACGAAAATCTCAATTCGGATTTCGGAAATATACTCACCACAAATTTTCCAAATTGAAAAAAAACGGACTTATTTGTATCGTTTCAAATAGTCAAATTCTGGAAATCGTATGCCATCGTTGTGTATTTAGTTCTTTTATTTCGCCTACACTTTGTTATGGTGTGATATGCCTGACATAAAGCGTGTTTTTCATTGGTCTTTTTCAATACATTTTTAGATGTACCTTTTTTAAAAAGTGGTTTTTTTTTCTTCTTAGATAATCAGGATAAAAAGTTGGCAGTTTTTATCTCTTATTCCCGGTTATTCTTAGCTATCGTTTGACGGGCCCTTCTACCTTTTCGTAATTTCACTATTTCCATATCAGCTGAGTTATTGGCCACAGGGCTCGAACCCTTGTCTGACTCTAGACGTGAGTGCTTGCACTTTAGTAGGATGTGGTTTAGATCTACGTCCCATTTTTAAGACAGAAAACAAATTCAAGCAATTGAAATTTCGAGTCCGATATTGAGGTCGACAACTAGAAATAATGATCCAGGGCCCAGGTAGGGTAGCTACGTTCCCGAAGAAATTGAAAGAAAGGGGTAGGTCCACCCTCGATAAAGGGGAGTTTAGGAGTTAGGTAAAGTTAATGTGCCCCTCTCCCCGTTCAAAAAAAGGTACTAAATGACCGCTACCCCCTAGAACAACTAGCACACCTCCCCCTTTTCCTGAATAAGACCCCTCTTTATAGACGCTTTGTGGCAGGTCTCTAATACTAAACTGAAAAGCTATGGCGACAGGAAAACGGTGATTGTAATCACAGAGTAAGGCAAAACTTGTCTTCAACGCCCCCCCTTGTGTATTTAGTCTTTTCGATAATACCACAGAAAGTATCATAAGTTCATAAGATATGTTCCATAAGTTTGTCACTGGTTACCGAGAGCTTACCATGAAGTAATGGTTGGTGAAAAGTCATAGATTTGCAAGCTTAGTACAGACTAAATAGGAAGAAGGACTGCAAAACCGCTGTTGTCATTCTCGCTTGTCGATGTTGAACTAGCTCTAAGTAAAGCTCTAGCATTACAAAGTATCTGTAGTGTCATACTTCTTTAACATATCTTATAAACTTATAGTTGAAGCAACGTTTCCCGAGAGTATGACGAGAAAAGATTTTTCTAGTCTTTGATTACAGCCTCAGGATGAGTTCATAAATTTTTATCTATTCGACTACTTATCCTATTGTAAAACCTTTCTCTGAATTCCCAGCCCAAATATCTTTCTTAGAAATTGAGGGGTTCCCTTTACAGTTTTCAACTAGTGACTAGACATTATGGAACCGTTATTGGTAGTAAAATTAGGAGTAAAACCTCTATAATCAATCGATATCCTACTATGCATTTCAAAATAGGTACTGAATTTCTGCGCCATCTACGTTCGTAAAATCAAACTAAGCCTTGGGTGTCTTTGGCTCTTAGTTTAATTCGATCTTGAGTTTTATACGGATGCTTAACGTGGAGCGGTTGTAGTCTCTATCTTCGTGATAAAATAGAGGGTGTGCGAAGAAAGTTTATAGATAGTTTTCACACATGGACAGCTCATACCATTTACACCAGGAGGCCGTGCTATCTGGAGGACAAAAATCCCTTTGCTTTTTGTCCTCCATGTAGCCTGGCCTCCTGGTGTAAATGGTATGAATCCTCCATGTGTGAAAAATATCTATTGAATTCTGCCACACGTATTTCCTAACAGACCAAGAATATGTTTATGCTTTCCTATTTGAACATTTAGCTTTAAATTCTTTAGAGTACATCTGGAAGCTTGAAGATGTGAAGTTTGTCCATAAGTTACTTAATGGTGCTTTCGCATCACCAACATTGCTATCCCACCTTGCCTTTTTTGTCCCCACTACTCTAAGACGGACTACCACGTTTTACCGTTCTAGAACAAAAATAAACCCTATACTACGTATGCAGGAAACCTGCAATGCCTTACAGGACAAAATTGCCATTTTCTCTACAAAATTGAAAGATATAAAGTAAATCCAACTAACATTCTTCCTCAGTTGTGGCCTTATTCTTGTCTATAATTGGCAAACAGTGTTAGTGGTAAATAATAATGACAATACTCTCTGATTTGTATATAGTGTTTTTCACGGTTATTTTTAAGATATATTTGAGGTTTCGTATGTACTATGCATTCCAGTGATATTTTCTGTAAATAACAGTGTATAATTTCGTGAGCTGTAGTAGCTTTTATTATACACAATAAACCCCAATTTTCATTTCATTATTATAATTGTTATTATTATTATTATGGTTCTTAATGTAGTATAATTAAATTCCGTTGTTTATTTAGATTAGGCCTAAATAGGATTGACAGCTTATTTTATTTCTAACAGGTACTAGATCTCAGCGCGAACAAATTGGAAAGCACTCTTAAAATACTTGGAGTTGTTCAGTCGCCTGATGTGGCAAACGTGAAAAACAATTCCGATTTTCAATGCCTGCAAAAGATTAATAATGGAGAATTGGTAGTGCCCCTCATCCAACTTTACCATTTAACAGACGGAGATGATGGAGGTTTCTTTTTGAAGACGGCTCTAGCTATAGAACACATTAGGTATAATGATGCTGACATTTCTCCTGACATTAGATAGTGAGGGTGTCTGTTTATAAGCACATTTACAAGCATGGCGCTTTAGGAGTGTGTGATTTTTACAAAACAATATGTTTGGCAATTTGCATCCTATTAATATTAAAGCAAGTCTCGGCTCAGCTGTGGATAAGTTTAAACAAATGCCACTAGGTGCTCCCATAATCGAGGGGTGGAATTGACTAGCTCGCTATGCTTAGCAAAGGCTAGTTTTAGCTCCACCCCCCCCTCATGGACGAGTTCTGATTGGCTCCTGCCTTTGTTAAGTTAAAATTTGAGTGTAGATCAGCTAGAATAATAGAGGTGCCACAGGAGCCGACATTTGCTTTAAATAACAGGGTTCTGTTATATAAATTGCTAAATGGAGCTTCTTCATGTTAATGAACTCTTGACTCGAATAATCCCAAGCTCATGCTGCCTTAATCTTTTGAAAGGTTTTTCTATCAAAACTTATGACGACCAGGGGATGAAGAAGATGACGATGATGTAGTATTTGCTGAGAAACATCTCAAACCTCGGCTAAAGTTGTAAGGGTTCTTTATTTATTTATTTATTTATTTATTTATTTATTTATTATTTACTCCAAAAGTAATATAAGAAACCTCCCTTCGGGAGGAAAGTATACAAAGGTGAATTTTTCCCGATACATCCTCGTACCGCGAATGTTCCCGCGCACTTATACGGCCGTAAACAAAGTTTAAAAAATAGGGCCGCGGCGCGTAGAGCGTAGGAATACATTCTCTGATCTCTCGATTGCGTCGGCTGCTTAAGTTAAGTCAATTTCACAGACTCATGGTCATTTTAATCTTTTCCAATGAAATAATTCATGCAGCATTTTTAGATGCTTGTGCTTCTTCGCCAGCACATCAAATTTATCGAACATAAAAAGTATTATAATTATTTCATTGCATTATATACATTCCTACATTCCTTTGTAGAATGCTTGGAATTATGTCGCGTATATTTAATTACGTATAGAAATAAGCTATTAATATAAGTCCCATGATTAGCTGGGACCCTCTGCAGAGAGACACAGGCTAATAGAATGCCAAAAATTAGTAAAGTCCTTTGTTAATTAGTCAAAGGTAAATTGTTCAGTGTTAATAATTAGTAGTTAATGAAATAAACATGACTATTAAGGTATGGCACTTCACGATTCCAAAATACTTAGAAAATATTAGCGGTTAATAGTAACAATCTGGGTATTCTGGCCTCTGATATCTTATTTTTCTTGTTCATAATGTAAAAAGAGGTTTTCGGTTCAGTTCAGTTATATCTGAAAACTGACCTCATCAGTTCGGTTTTCTGGCTGAACCGAACTGATAATTTCAGTTCAGTTTCAGTTCTTGAAAATCATAACTGAAAAGTTTCAGCTCAGTTTCAATTTTAGTCCAAAACCGATTTGAACCGAACTGTGGGAAACCTTAATTGTTCACAGGCAAGGGACACGCCATTTTTGTTAATTTGCTCTCTTGCTCATTTAACTTCAGATGGGTAATTATCGCACCATGGGGTGAATTCTGTAACTGTTTGCAGTACCAGAGAGAATTTATAATAGGGAGTGGAAGCTCTTGCCCTTGACAGTGCTAAATACAATGTAGCTCAAACAAGTAGGCTGCGACGCTAAAACTGGCCAGGTAAATTTCCGGTCACATGACTCTCCTTTAATTTTAAAGTTTGCCCTCAAGCTCTGTTGGTTGTACAATTAGCCAATAAGGGTTCGCGATTTCGAGTGCGACTGGCACCATTTGGAGTTATTTTAAGTCAGACGTTTCCCTTTCCCTAAAAACGTAGTGTCCATCTCGATCCCTAGACCCTCCCGCAACATTCTAGACCCACCCTAGAGGGAGGGGCCACAAAAAATAGTACCGGAAATAGACCTGGCCAGTTTTGTTGATCACGTGACTTTTGAGCTACATAATATTCCTCAGTTTTCACTCCCTATTATAAATTCTCTCTGGCAGTACTAAATCCTCAGCAATCAGCCCACAAGCGATAATTGTCTTGACGTGGGACAAAAACGCTCAAGCGCATGCGTAAGACTTGGCAATAGTTAAGCGCTAATAGATATTGTAATGATGAGGGAACTATTTATCGCGTGTGTGCATGACTCGGTCTAGTAACCTTGCTATAATCAGGGATAAGGGAGGTGAGATGGATTGGAAATGATGAAGGGTGACTTGCGGCACCGTATCTCTCCCAGTGTACCTCGCGCACGCCCCTACCCTTCGGTAGGCGATTGCCAAGTGCTGACGCGTAGCGCCATTTTATTTCTATGAGAACTAGCTTCTATTTTGAAGATAGAGGGAGCGCTCTTTACAATTTCGTCCGGTACGACCCTACCTAACCGCTGAAGATGTTGGGAGGACTACGGTGCCGTTCTGTAGGTGGGGGTACACAGGCAACGCTATAGGTATGGGGGTTTCCACTCCATTCCTCTCTCCTTCAAGCTATAATAAATGTTAAGGGATGTTGGGAAGAATCATGCTACAATTACGAATTACCTCGCTTTGTGCAAGTACACTTCGCTCGAAGAGAAGTATTATATACTTCTGTTATAACCTATTAGACCAAAATGTGCTTATAAAGTGTGGTAAAGATCAGTTTGCACAGAATTCATAGTTTCATACGACTTTTCAGATTAAAGCGCGAAAACCGTGTCAAAATTAATCGTGGTAATTTTTCCAATGTTTACTCGAATGTTAAAGGGTTTTTAATTAGTTTCGACATTGTTTAATGTTGTAATTCGGAAAAGTCCGACTGAAAACTCGGTTGTTTATTATTTGCTATTTCTGTTTGGGAAGACTTTTAGATTACATTCTATTTACATTGAATTACTTAGAAAAAATTAAGTCGAACACGAAATATCAAATGCCAATCATTTATTTTTATCAATAGAAACCGAGATACAGTCAAATCCAAGAGTCAAAAAGAAATTGCGTCGAAAAAGAAAACTTTTCAATCCTGACATTTTTTTTCGCTGTGGTTTTTTTTGACTCGAACCCTGGTAAATTCCAAATATGGGTTATTGTCACTGCAATGGGAGACTGGCAACATCTTTAGTTGTGCCACATTTTGTCCCCGGCAAATAGTCTGCTAAAATATTCAGCCTAATTGACCACGCAGTTCGCGTGCGGCGGTATATTAAACCTTGACCTACAATTGACCATTTCATTAATTACACGGAAAGAAACCAACATACAGGAATTTTTAGACATTAATTAAACAGATTAAAGTTTTTGGTTCCTTTCATTCATGAAGGGGTGTCGTTAAGTATACAAAGTTCGGCAAATAGAGCTATCTCAGTGCCTAGGTGAAACGTCTCAGGCTTATGATTTGACAGTGGGCGGCCATGTTTGGTACAGCGTTGGTTCTATGGGCAAATATCATGGCTGACGTCACATTAAGGCTTCTGAGATAGCTGCTCTATTGCCAAATTCGCGAGCAATAAACATTAATGTAGTGCAATCATAAGCTTATAAGATATGTTCCATAAGTATATGACACTAATGCTAGACTTACAGCTCGAGCTAGTTCGAGAACAACGGAAGCAAAAATTGACTGCACTTGGTTTTGCAGTCCATCTTCCCCTATTTAGTCTGAATTACTAAGCCTTTGACAGCGCCTCACCATGCATCGCTTTACGAGAATCTGACCTACGTCACTTCTTGACAAGCTCCAGTTTGTAACCAGTGACTATTTTATGGAACATATCTTATGAAGATATGGTGCAATAGGTTTTTACGTATGTTCCATGGGACTTAGGAACAAAGTTTTTACACTTTTGAAATAAGTATAAAATGCATATTTAAAGTCGTGCTTGTCCATTCAGCAGATGATTTTGCCGATGAAAAATCAAGCGCAAGTGGAATAAACATTAGTCCATCTGTAATAGATGGGACAAATTTCTCAGAATGCAAAGTTTCCGACGATTAGGATAATGATACCCCGCAATACGCTATTGCTGATAATCGTGAAACATCAAGTGAACGCGAAGCAACCTATTGCAAAAATATCGATTCAAATGCGGTTGTAACCTCCCATAGTCCAATTCCGTATAAACGTGGAGCAGCGAATGATGAAGATACTGCGAAATATACTAAAACATTTGCTTTATGCCAGGATGAAAATGTGGCTCTGAATTCTCGAAAAGAATTGTTCCATAATGACTTTGACTCGTCTGATAGCGACAGCGATGATGCTTCGAAAAATGGCCAACGAGTGCTTGTCCATTCAGCAGATGATTTTGCCGATGACAAATCTACAAGGGCAAGACAAAGAAGAAAAAATATTAGTGCATCTGTAATAGATGAGACGAATTTCTCAGAATGCCTGGTAATCAACTGGCCGGACACTGGTCACCTAGAATCAAACACGAACGATGCGTGGATCTTACCGGTTTCGTTTTCTTTGGGCTGGACATTGGACAGCCTAAAGCGGAACCTAACCGTGTGTGGATCCACCGGTTTGGTGATAACACCGTCAGTCAGGTAAAATTATATCGTCTTGTTTTTCACTGAAGTACGCATGCGCTACTTCTAAAATTGCATCTATCCCCGATTGAGCTATGAACCCCTTAAAATACCTCGTTTGAGTAGAAACAAGATGGACTAGCCTATAATTAAGCCACATCGTTTACTTTTGATTTTTAGCAATACACTTTCGAGGCTCGTAACTCTGGTTCTACTAGAGATATGGGGATGTCCTTTGAGTTTGTTATTGTCCAATTTGTCCCCCATCCAACCATTTTAAAAACTTAGGGCTGCGACAAACAGGGACCGAGATATTAAGCAAAATGTTCGTCCCCTCCACATGATTTGCGTCACACCCAACTTTCGAGGCTCGTAACTCTGGTTCAACTAGAGATACGGGGATTTCCTTTGAGTATCTTATAGTCCAATTTGTCCACCATACAATTATACTAAAACCTTAGGGCTACGACAAACAGGGGCCGAATAATTAAGCAAATCTTAAACAAACACACCTCCATCCATAGGATTAACATTACACTATACTTTGGAGACTCGTATCTCTGTTTATATTTGAGATACGGGGATGTCCTTTGATTATATAATAGTCATATTTTCCCAACCCCTTCTTCGTTAACATTTGCTCCATAGGATACTCCATATAGGGGAAAAACCTGGAAATCTCAGGGAAATTTGTTTTCCAAAAGTTGTATGAACCTTGCATAAGTTAAAGGCAATTTTCCGACTTCGGATGGACGTAAAACAAAATTGTCTGGACCTATAGTTAAGAAACGATCCTCTTTAGGCTCTTCGGCAAGTATTGGGAAAGAATTCACGTGGTTAGATAGCGGAAACCCCCTCAAGCTTTTGGTTTAATTTGATGGACAGGTGAGGTGAATCGAAGAGCCGATTTATTGCTAAGTATTTTAAATCCCGTTGGCATGGATGAATTGACGTGGTTAGATAGCGGGAAACCTCAAGCTTTGGTTTAATTTGATGGACGGCTGTATAGGGGCACGGTAGCTAGAATGAGAGAGCTTTCAGTTTTCAGGCGGAAAGGGCACTACCTTTAAAGGCAGGGTTGCTGTTATTTATTTATAGTTGTCGTTAGAAACTTCTCCTGACACTTCAATGTGTCTATATATTTATAGGTTTTTACCTCTCCGTTTGACGTAATCCAGGAGAGGTTCTGTAACGGCCGTGTCTGTGTGTGTGTGTGTGTGTCTGTCTGTCCGTTGTTACACCCACGTGACCGCGTTCGCAGTTTGCGTATCGGAGCAAACGTGTTCGCTATTTCCGAACTGCTTTCACAGTCACGGAAATGGCTCCTCAACTTGAGTTCTCACACCACCATCTTCTGGTCTTTGTCCATCCCACAAGGACACCAGTCTGTTCTTACTGGCTTCTAATCACCACCATCTTCTGGTCTTAGTCCATTCGATCTGGACACCAGTCTGTACATACTGGCTTCCAATCACCACCATCTTCTGTTCTTTGTCAATCCCACATTGACACCAGTCTGCACTTACACTGGCTTCTAACACCACCATCCACTGGTCTTCCGTCTATTCCACATAGACACCAATCTGTATCATTGGCTTCTACTCCATTATCATCGTTTGGTTTTAGTATATACGCGGCGATCAGCTAGGGTTACGAGAAACGTTTAGCCTCCCTAAGGTGGGATCGCCACCAAAGGTTTTCGCAATTGCGCTTTTTCCTTACTATTATAATGGAAACGAATCGTATATATACCCCAAAATTTGAAGAAAGCGGGCAAGATGTGTACTCTTCACTTTAAACGTCAATATTAGCAAAGTTTGAGATAATAATAGGTATAACTTTATTTTAAACGATTTAACTATTATTAATGTTAATTATTGAAGATTAAAATAATTGAAAATAATTATATTTATTTAAATATTAAGGATAAACCTCTCGTGCAAAGAGAGAGATTATCATTGCCTCCTATATCTACCAAGGCCTGTGCATGCGATATATTTCCTTCATTGCCTCCTATATCTACAAAGGCCCGTGCATTGTGATATATTTCATTCATTGCCTCCTATATCTATCAAGGCGCGTGCATTGTGATATATTTCATTCATTGCCTCCTATATCTATCAAGGCGCGTGCATTGTGATATATTTCATTCATTGCCTCCTACATCTATCAAGGCCCGTGTATTGCGATATATTTTTCAAAACAACAACAAAAATGGGAAGCTCCTCTCAGAAACATAATAATTTCTTTTCTCTGTATATGAAATGAAAATATGGATAATATTGCGCTCCTTCTTTAATGGTATGAATCATTGCCTGTCTATTAATATTTTACGTAGGAGTAATACGTTTTTAGCGAAGTCTAGAGAGGATAAACATAAGCGAGATTGTTTCGGAAAAAAATTACTGCTTCCACTAATGGGTTTAAACTCCTTGTTACTGTTGTATAGAGTAATCATGATAAAAGCTTAAACAATTACGAGAGGACAGACCTTTTTTATCCTCTTGTTTTATTCTTAATAAGAATATAAAACATTTATTTTGTATCAAAAAATATTTTTTGGTGCTAAGATTGCTTTAAAAAAATCCAAACGGCTAGGCATTGGTAAAAAAGACAAATGATATTTTTCAAATCTAATAAGATAACGCCCACCTAGTTGAAAATTGCCCTTTTTTATCCGCGGGAGCCATTCTTAATGAGAATTTAGATGCTAGTAGGTTGTCAATTAACTAACGGTATATTATTGTTGTTGGAAATTGGATATTAAGTCAAATTAAGTGGTTGTAAAGAGCCAGCAGGTTTTTGCCGCTTCTTTTTGTGAGTATTTGATTTTTGTATGTAAAATGGAGGAAGATAATGTTGAGAGTAACGATGAAATGCGGAAGCGCAAAGCGCGGGAAAGGATGAGGGCAAAAAGGTCGACGTTTTCATTGGATACTTAAGGTTATATAATCTTCTCGACACGGAGAGGTAATATTTTGGTTTTCCCAACTTGTTATCGACGATTTTAAAGTTACTTTAGAGAGGGGCTTAGGTAGTACTTGATTGTAGCGAATGATATCTTGTTGTATCTTAGCTTTTATTTGACTAATAGTTAAAATGTATCGTTTAACGCTGCGGGAACGGCTATTGATGGAGTCGGATTCGGAGGAAGACTACGATATGATAGAGCTCGCAAGTGGCTATCAAATTTGTCGTCTGCTCTATGAACGGCTCTATCCCTATATAGTATATAATTATCTTAATTTTCTTTTGCATTGCCTTAAATTGATCATTAGTGCAGGTAATAACGTAATTGCTTTAAGTATGGAACAGTTGAGACTATCTTCGAATGATCTAAGAGGGAATAACATGGGGGTAAAATGTGACTTCCAGCTGGCTTTTTAGCGCCTGCGCTCTTGACTAAGGGGGATTTTGAGAGTGCGTAGAGACGCCAATGAACCTTAAATTAGGCGACAATTCACCTGCACTACAACTTGGAATCCTTCCCGTAAATAAAACCTTCCTTATTTTATCAACTAATAATGGGCTAATTAAGTTTACCTAAATCCTGGTTTAAAAACTAATTAAATTCAAAAATTGTCCCCAATTTCGATAGAAAATAACCTTCACATAATAAATACAAATAAAACCTTAGGAATTCCGTATTTTGTCAACTAATAATGGGCTAATTAAGTTTACCTAAATCATGGTTTAAACCATTCAAATTAAACGCAAAAATAACTCTAATTACGATTATAAAATATTGTTGTAAAGAAAAGTTAAGCTTACCACTTCTTCGGATGTTGGAGAAAGAACGAAATATGAATTTCCATCACGCTTCGAATTGTAGGAGTCGACCGCCAGGGGGCAAAGTAGTGCGCAAACGAAATATAGACCTTAAGAGTAGGCCAAAAAAGGCGGGAATGTCATAATATTTTAAGGGAAGAAGGAATGGCTTGGAACCCGCGTCGTCAAAACCTTCTTGGAGAAAAGAGGTCAGATGGAGTTGAAACGAAATCCTCAAAGCGTTTCGGTAGGGTCGACGTGTCACCTCTCTTCTCTGGTGTCATCTTGTTTGGCTTGTAGATAGTTTTCACACATGGTGGATTCATACCATTTGTCCTATTTCGACTCCATCTCTCCTCTTTCCTCTCTGGTGTCATTTTTTGGCCTATAGATTGTTTTCACACATGGAGGATTCATACCATTTGGCCTATTTCGACTCCATCTCTTCTCTTTCCTCTCTGGTGTCATTTCTTGGCCTATGGATAGTTTTCACACATGGAGGATTCATACCATTTGGCCTATTTCGACGCCATCTCTCCTCTTTCCTCCCTGGTGTCATTTTTTGGCCTATAGATAGTTTTCACGCGTGAAGGATTCATACCATTTGGTCTATTATGACTCCATCTCTCCTCTTTCCTCTCTGGTGTCATTTTTGGGCCTACAGATAGTTTTCACGCATAGAGGATTCATACCAGGGCTTTCTGACGAACAAAAACCCGTCTGCTTTTTAAAACACCATAAAACAAAATAAAACACGATAATCAGCTTTTTGACAATACGTTAGTATTATCAGGAGTTCATAGGAAGGCGACTGGCCCAATTTCAAGTCCTACTACTTACTCTGACCCTGTTGCTAGTCCTAATACTTTCTCTGACCCTGTTGCAAGTCCTTATTATCTCTTTGGACCTCTTTCAAGGCCGAATTTCGGGCCGCTCCTGACGCTTGATGATCGAATCCAAGACCTTCGAACTCCGTAAGTTCCCACCCACCTTTTTAATATATATATGTGTATATATAGTCATGAGTGAATCATATACTAACTCCGTAGTATAGTATAGGGAGCTAGTATATGATTCACTCATGATATAGTCCTAATCTGGTGTTTAGGAAGGCGACTGGCCCAATTTCAAGTCCTAATACTTTCTCTGACCCTGGTGGAAATCCTAATTCTCTCTTTGGACCTCTTTCAAGTTCTTATCCTCCCTCTGGCCCGATATCAAGTCCTAATCCACTCTCTAGCCCACTTTCAAGGCCGAATTTCGGGCCACTCCTGACGCTTGATGATCGAATCCAAGACCTTCGAACTCCGTAAGTTCCCGCCCACCTTTTTAATATATATATATATATATATATAAAATTTTGTATGGACCCAAATGTAGATTATAGAAAGATTTTTTGTTTCAGGGTTCGTACAGAACCAGGATAAGTCAAGGATATGGAAAATGGGGGGAAAGTCAGGGATTTGAAGCTTTTTTTAAAAAAGAAAAGTCAGGGATAGGTCAGGGATTTCGTTTGGTATGTCATACTACGATTGCTTTGAGTAATGCTGAATAAATATGGGCCCAGGAGACGTGTGAACATGAAGTGGGCTCTGGTAAACGTGTATTTAAAATGTTTCCAGGCATATTGGCAAAATTTCGTCAGGGATAAGCTGCGTGAAAAGTGGGGGATTTTCCATATAAAGATTTTGTCCGAACCCCGAGTCTGCCCTACGACCATTAAAGACAGATGGACTGGAATGGATATACGGGTGGCGCGTGCTTTTTTTAGGGCAGCGTCTCTCTAGCGCTGCGCTGCGCCGCGACCGATATTTAAACTTTTTCCATTAAAACCTTGGCCATAACAAAAGACTTATGAGTAGAATTAAGTTACGGGACTCTTCCGCTAGGGGCGCTGCTTGCTGACAGCCGATGCCATTGTTTTTTCAGTCCATCTGTGTTTAATAGGTACTTCACACAGGGTTGGGTTTTTCCCGTCCAAAACTAGGTTTTCCCCAGGAACAGTGGGGAAAAGTGGGAAAAACTAGTTTTTTCCCACCTTTTGACCGGTTTTAACTGGTCAAAAACATCTTCGGCGAGAAAATCTGTTAAAACTATCTTACAATTACAACACAGACATAAGACATCCTATATCCCATGCTGGTCTATTAACTATAATGAAAGTTCAGTTTTCCTAAACTAAAAGTAAGACTAAAAAATATAACAAAACTAAGGGTCTGAAACGATAAAACGCGCCTTGTCTTTCTTTTTTGGAAAGGAAAATTTTATTACCAGTCCGCCACTGGAAAAAAACTGGGGAAAATAGGTTTTGCCCTGGACGGTTTTAACCGGTTTAAACCGTGGTTAAAACCGGCACTGGGTTAAACCTGCCAACCCTGACTTCACAGGAATTCAAATGATATTAGCTTCTAGTTTCATCTAAGCGCTATACATTAATTAAAATATTTCTTTAATTAAATAAAAAGTGAAGGAACTTGTGGATCAAGTGGCAAAGTACGAAGAATTGGATTCCTTTCACCGGGCGTCACTTCACGAGAATCTATGACCCGCGTCACTTCATGACAAACTCCAGTTTGTAACGTATCTTATGAACGAATGGTTAAAATTAGTAACACGCTCCGTTACGGTGTCATGCATAGAAATGCTTCTAAAAACTGATTTTAAATGAGCATAGGGTTTTTTTTTTGGCGACTTAATAGTATTTATGTACTTTGTCAGGCTTGAAAATGTGGGCAGACAGCTCCGTAAGCAAAACGAAGATAAGGACAACTCAATCAAAAGTAAGTCAAAAAGGGAGATTCTTAATTACTCAAGGTTATAAATTATTTAGCGTAACTGTCTCTATTTTTTTAAAAGGTCTTACTTCGAAGATTAATAATTTACAACAGGAAGTAAGTTGATATGTTTCGGTTGTTTATATCTCAGACCATTGAACACGGATGAGCTGAAAAAATTATAAACTAAAACCTCTTTTCTTCTATTGGCATGGCCTGTCGTCGCCCCTAGCGGGAGAGACGGACAGTCCCGAAGCTTAATTCGACTCGTAAGCCTTATGGCTGTGTAGTTTGAGTCCAAAAAATTTCAATATTGGTCGGGGCGTCACGCTTGAAAGGAGCTGCCCTGAATGAACCATGCCTCGTGTCTCAGTTGTGACGTCAGTGCCTAGGTGAAACGTCCAGGGCTTAGTTTCCTCAGTGAGCGGCCATGTTTAGTACCGCTTTGGTTCTATCAGTGCCGTCACACTAAGGCCTCTGAGATAGCTCTATGGTCTTAGGTGCGCTCATCAACATAAAATTGACAAAATAGATTTGGTTTCAATATTGGTCGCGGGGTGGTGCTTTTGAGGCACTGCCCTAAAAGAACCACGCGCCTCCTGTATCTCCATTCTAGTCCACCCGTGTTCATTGGTCTTAGTTTATATTTTCTCCGCGGAATTGTCAAGTTAGAAGTATAAATTGAATAGGCTGACATGACGTGTCATCCTTTCATTTCGATATTTTTGCAGTTAAGGCCCGTTCGCAAGCGCGCGAGAAGCTGAGAGTGGAAGCGAGTCTGTCTTCTCGCTCGCAGATCCCCAGCTCGCATACGCTCTCTGCAGTCGGAATCAGCTGCTATATTTTTGTTCACAAGAAAAGCAGATCGTCCCTCGCGAGTCGCGAGAAGCTGAAGTTGCTCGAAAATTAAAATGGAGGAGGATGCGGAAATAGGGTCATTAAATTGCTCTTATTGAAGAAAAAAAGCCTTATTATTAATAAAAGAAAAAACTAAAAATTTAAAATAAAAGACGTTGGTGGGTGCATCCCATTTGGATGAAACGAAAAGAAGGATATTATCATACTTTGGTAAGATTTTAGCTTCATAGCAAAGGCTTAGGTATTTTATAAGCCGAGATAATTGAACAAAAACTTTAAAAATGTGCAGCATGTTTTGAATTTAGTACCTCTATTTTAATTCAAATATATTGGTAGCTGTTGCAAAATATTTCCAGTTCTTTTTTCTGTTTTAAAGACGCCATCACAGACTGTTTAATCAAATCGAAAGACTTTATGCTAGCAGGCGCTTGTTTCTGGTTGACGCGTTAAATGGGGGTCAAAAGGGGGAAAAATTGACGCTGATTTCAAAAAATATCTATCCGAGATAGATCGTTGCGAGACGCCGAGAAGTGATGATCCGCTCTCGCAATAGCGCCGCCATCGCGCTTGAGAACAGCTGGTAGAATTGCGAGAATCGCATTTAGAGTACGCTTTCAGCTTTCAGCTTGAGCTTCTCGCGCGCTTGCGAACGGGCCTTTCGAGATGAAAACTGATGAATTGAAGAAAAATAAAAAACAATGCTTGAAGTTGGACAATTTATGCTGGAAAACTCTTAAAATACTTTTTTAAATATTTTTGTGTTTTATCATTTAAAAACATTTTTCATGTTCCGTGTTATTTTGTAAGTATTAAATAGTTTTTTTACCGGAGGTGTGCGAGTCCTGATTTTTAGGTTGCGAGTCCAAGTGTGAGTAGTGGAAAACTGGACTTGCCGGGTCGTGCTCGAGTCCAATTTTGCAGTACTCGCGAGTCCCTGGTCTTAGTAGTAGCGGGTTTAGCTCTACTTTGTTGATGGTTTGTTGGTATCGAAAGGGTTATATGGTGCTTGAAACTTTTTGAAGTTTTTTGTCATAGCAGCTAAACAAAGCGCCATTACAAATTTTTATTGTGTAATTTGTGTTAAAGCTTACACGTTATCTCTCAAAAGTAATTAATGTAATGATAAAATGTTTTCGGGGAATGGAATTGTGGTCGAAAAGCCGAGATAAGTAAATTTTTGAAATTGATTACCAGTAAAATAAGTTATTTCAACGGAATACGGTAATGGAACGTTGTTTTTTCTTAAGCACGCCTTTAAGTTTCAATTTAAAAACAAAATTAATATCTGAACCTTCAGTCAAGTGATAGCCTCAGCCTTATCGATACTTTTTAGGTCTTGATTCTAATCAAGGCATTTTTTATTAATATAGAAATAGAACAATTACAAAACAATTTTTCTCAAACAAAATATTCCAGGAAATTTTGCATATTCTCTTTGTGTAGCTAAACAGCTGGGACAACCTATCTGCGTGACAGGTGGCGTTGCTTAAAATTCAACAGGGGTAGAATTTGCTAAAAGTTTCTGGAATATATTGATAATACATTTAAAATTTAATAACCATTTCATTGTCCCTCTGGTAACCCATGCACAAAATAATGATTATATAAAACAGCAGTGTTCCTTAAGTTTAAGGTAAGAGTTGCGTGACAAAATTTTAAAAACATAACGTAAAATTTAATATTTAAATGAACATTTCTGGAATATATTTAAAATACATTTAAAATCTAATAACCATTTCATTGTCACTTTTGTAACTATGCACATTTAAAATTTATTAACCATTTCATTGTCCCTTTGGTAACACATGCACAAAATAATGATTATATAAAAAAGCAGTGTTCCTTAAGTTTAAGCTATGAATTGCGTGACAAAATTATAAAAACATAGCCTAAAATTTTATATTTAAATGAACATTTAAGCTACGAATAAAACCTTATAAAATACGCAACTAAAAGCTTAAACATGGAAAACAAAAAATATTACTTGGAAAAAAATAATCAATAATAATTTATAATAACAAATCAACCATGAAAATTTAAGCCCAAATTTCATGCTATAATAAATGTAGCCATTACCAAACCAAAAGTGTGCATAAAATAAATCTTTAGTGCATTAACAGGACATCGTCATACGTGTTTAAAGCTTTTAAATTACTCAAAAAACTAAATATTCATAACGTTATTTAATTCCTTAATGATTCACGAGGAATTATTAAACAAAAGTTAACTTCAAAATTCCAGATTATGTTATAATTATTAATTAAGAACTATTTTCTTGAATAAAATTATTGACCATAATTTTTATAGTTATTAAATTACTGTACTCAAGTCTTAAATAGCTGACAACACGTAATTTCACCTTTCATTTCATAAGTATAAATAAATAGTTATTTCCAATGCTTAATGCTAAAGCTAAACAGTTCCATTGCCTGCCCTAACACGGTGCCTAATATTCTACCCAACAATTTTTCAATACCAAAGTCAGAAACCAACTAGAAGTCAACACGAGGGTGGACCTTAAAGCAGCTTATGCCAGCTTTTTCAAAAATACACAGAGGAGAAAATCTCTAACAGGACCAAAGGAGCGATGTTGCACTAAATTTGCGCCAGTTATTGCTTTCAAATTATTATCAAATTGCCCCATTTAGGACGATATTACTAAATTGGATGTTTTTACACCAAAATATTGCTACCTTTCCCAAATTATTGGTAGTTACTTTATTTATAGTCACGTTTACCACAATTTGCCTATTTCACCAACTGCCAAAATAAGACATATTTTAAAGTCATTTAAGTTGAACGTGAAAGTTAAGAGCAATATCCGTATTTAAATGTTGTTGGAACAATGGCATTAAAACAGTCTTTAAGAATGATCTGCGTGGGAACATCTGGTATATTTCTGGTCAACCCCCATCGGGAATTAATTAATAATGCCGATTCTATGGTATGAGGGAATACGCGATGAAATAATGAATAAAATCAACCCCGGTTTCAAAATTAAAATAAATTAATAAACAATTAAGACTGAAGTTGCAGATATTAGTAAAAAATGTCTTGATTAGATTCAAGACTTAAAAAGTATCGATAAGACTGAGGTTATCACTTGACTTAAGGTTCAGATATTAATTTTTCTTTTTAATTGAAACTTAAAGGCATGCTTAAGAAAAAAACAAGGTTCCGTTACCGTTTTACGTTGAAATAACTTATTTTACAAGTAATCAATTTCAAAAATTTACTTATCTCGGGTTTTCGGGCACAATTCCATTCCCTCAAAACATTTTATCATTACATTAATTACTTTTGAGAGATAACGTGTCAAAATAAGCTTTAAAACAATAGAAAACTGAATGAGCGGTCTGTTTACCCATGACCAAAACTTTCAAATCAGTGTTGCCAATGTTAGAAAGTGGATTTTCCCACTTCCATTTTAAAATTTCACTCATTTCCCGCACCCCCTTTTTTACAGTCATATTTATTTGGACTATTTTATCCAACTAAGCTTGATATGGAATATCACTCCGCATGGCTTTGACAATATGTACAAATGCTCCAAAATGCTATGAAACTTAAAAATTCTCAAAATATGCTTTCTTTATTTTTCAGTGCCAAACTTAAAATCACCGAATTTATTTCAAAAGGTCGCTTGAAATTATTAAACCGGACAAAATTTTGGAAAATACACTAATTTTAACTGCATAGTCTGCACTATTAACCCTTTAACAGGAAAATTCCGACATTTGATCGATTTGGGAAAAATATTACCTTTTCCCCACAGAGCCTAACACCAAACCTAAATTTCCCACGATGTGAGAGATTACCCACACATTGGCAACACTGCTTTAAAAAGTTACAACAAGCACCCTTTCGAGACATGTCCAGAACAAATTAGTGCTTAACCCGCAAATAGTGCGACCACGGAGAATTGATGTAAACTGTAGTTGAAATATCATCATGTGCGACCAGCGGCACTGAATAGTCTCTAACCATTGTTAGAAACTAGAGAGAGAAATAGGTGAGTAGCATTAATCATGTCCTGAGCTATGAGAATGAACAGTATGACTGTTGACTGAAGTACACTAGACATTACATCATTTTGCATAACCACGAGTAAAAATCTAACTGTCCCTACTTAATTTTCCGCCATTGTTTTCAACTGTTCCACTGCGAAGCATGCCGGGCACAAATGGGGGAACCTTTTAAAACTCAAAGTCATACACGTACTCTCTCAAAAGTAATTAATGTAATGATAAAATGACACGAGAGCTTTTGGGGGAATGGAATTGTGCCCGAAAACCCGAGATAAGTAAATTTTTGAAATTGATTACCTGTAAAATAAGTTATTCCAACGGAAAACGGTAATGGAACGTTGTTTTTTCTTAAGCATGCCTTTAAGTTTCAATTAAAAAGAAAAATTAATATCTGAACCTTAAGTCAAGTGATAACCTCAGTCTTATCGATACTTTTTTAAGTCTTGATTCTAATCAAGACATTTTTGATTAATACAGAATAAGCTGTCGTTCCCTCACGCGCATTCTTTATCCATGGTCACACCATCAGCTTCTAAAAAAGGATCCGTACCTTTGAGGACAGGGCAATTTCTAATAATATGGCCTGTTTTTTTGCATAAATAGCAAATTCGCGGACGCCCCCCACGTTTACCGGGACCGCCTTGACCACCGCGACCACCACGACCGCCTCCACCACCACTGTTGTTCGTCACGTAGACGTTGCCCGTTATCTTCCAGCTGTCCATTATAAGCCTTGGCCGGTTAACAAGGAATTAAAAACAAATCACAATTAACGTTAGAAAGTGCTCACTATCTATTTTCAAACTAATCATATAAATAAACCTTCAAGTTGTTAAATATATGACTTAGCTTAAAAACAAATAAAAGAAAATTAATTCTTAAATAAATTTTGGCATAGAACTCACTTTCGTTCCTTAAAATTTGAAAGTTGAGACACTATAGCCCACTCGATCACGCACTCTACCGTCGTGGAGCGCGTGATCGAGTGGGTTATGCACTGACAGTGTAAAATAAAAGAGAGGAATAATATTAATAATAAAAAATTTAAATATTTGTGTGAATGCTGAGCTCCGTAAAGGAGCCGCCCTGTGTTTTTAAAACTATTATGGGACATTTTAAAATTTATTGGACAATGTCCAGTGTCCTGTGCTTATTTCCGGCCCAGCCTATAAATGTTCTTGTGCTTATTTTCGGTCCTGTACACAACTTTGACTTTTTAACTAAGCCTTTTTTATGTTAAGCGCCAGTGCGCCACGTTTTCGGGCGCCTTTCGGTGTTTTGGACTTTTGGTACGTATTCTCCAACACATTTTCCTCTGCTACTACTAAGACTTACAATTAATTTCATTTCTAATTAATCTTTTAAGGGTTAATAACTGCTTTTATTAGTTCCATTACTTTACAACGTCTGTATTGAATTATTTACATTTTTTCACTTGTTTAATTTTTATTCTTTTTTCCCTCACGTTAAGCCTAATACTTTTTATTACATTTCACTGTATGTTACATTTATTTAAGAGTGTATATAATTGTACATCTTTGTGGTTCCAAAGTGTTCTTTGTGCAACGCTTTATTGGATAGCTTTGTGGTTCCAAAGCGTTCTTTGTGCAACGCTTTATTGGATAGCTTTGTGGTTCCAAAGTGTTCTTTGTGCAACGCTTTATTGGATAGCTTTGTTTTTCCAAAGCGTTCTTTGTGCAACGCTTTATTGGATAGCTTTGTGGTTCAAAGGTGTTCTTTGTGCAATACCTAATTTGGGTTCTTTGCAAACACAAGTTGAAAATTGCTGTGTGGAATTAAGATCTGTTTCAAAAATACAGAACTGTGTTATATTTCTTTACCAATATTCGAAATGGTTTCTCGAGAAGAACAAAAGAAAATATATATGCGCTTAGTAATGCAAAAGAAAAGAGCGGAAGCCAAGTTAAAATCGCAAGTTCAGAGTAAATCATTGAAACATGATAAAACTAACAAACTTAAGTGTAAACAGTACTATCTTAAAAACAAGGCGTTGTTTAAGAGAAATAATGCAAAAAACTATGTGGAGCGTAAATCTCTACTTGAGACAGGGAAAAAACCAAAGAAAACTATGCCGCCAGGTGGAGACGCTAATTTGCGCTCAACAAATAGTAAACCAAATAAACGGGATAAATTTGTCTTTGCGAAAAGAATCCTTAATGCGGGGATTTTCAAGACGAAAAACAAAAAATTTATAGCCGAAAGTTACATACGGTTTCTAGTCACACGTTTAACTGAAAAGCTGGCAGTATTGAAGTCTTTTGACGGTGAGGCTAGTAAACGATGCACCAAATTTGTCTCTTACAAGCTAAAATGCCAATTGTTAGCTGGTAAAATATTGCATTTGAAAAGGCAAATGTATTCGGCATACCACGCCCAACTATCAGGGATGGTTAGCGAATTTAAAGATTTTGTCAAAAAAATCAAAGAAATTGGGTCAGTCACTTGTGACAATTTGACGGAAGTTGTGGGTGGGAAAAGGCTTCACAGTAGCCTAAAAGAAGCCTATTTTCATGAAATTACCTATTATGCAATTGGGAATAATGGCAGAATACTGAAAAATGACGAAGAGTTACGCTATACCAAAATTTTTCAATTGAATTCTGATGGTATTGTACGAAAGGTTCTGAGAGACCGTGCTTCCAATTCGACTAAAGAACTGTTTGTTGATGAAATGGGAAATTTCGTTGAAATAAGAAACAATGACAAAACTCATGTCATTGAACGAGTCTTACAAATTAATGAGTCGGGGGTTGTTACGAATCTTTTCAACGTTGTTGAGAATGAGGAGAAGAACCCCAAAGCAAATTTAGTGATCAACGAAGATGGGTTCATTGAAAACCAACCCAAAACAGTTTATTGGGAATGCAGTCATATTTGTAAAGTTAGAAATCAAGCCATTTCAAAAGTACTAGCTTTCGTAAACAGAGTTGCGACTGCCAATGAAAAATCTTTGACTAAAATTTTTGATTTGGACCTTTGCGAATTAAGAAAACAATTTTGCTCAAAATCAAACGTGTCTATACCACCAGATGGGGACGAAATAGTCGTGAAAATAGTTTCGTTTCTAGGACACACTGCTTACTGCGCTGATACCGAAGAGTGCCAAAGTCATTTGCGTTCTTTCGCTGAACTCGCTCCTCATTATTCGGGAATTAGAACTATTCTGAATAATATTTATCGCGTCAAAGCGTTGCTCAACGCTTTAACTAAAATTTCAACTGAAATTGAACGTGGTGATTACGAGTCTCTGACAAAAGTCATGGCGGAATTGAGAAAAATCCTTGTCACACGTGGAAAAAATTTGCATAAGGAACAAAACGATGCTCCTACAGGAAGCGTTAACGCTCCTCGGCCGAGTCTCGATGAAAGTGAAATCTTGAGTCTTTACGAGAATCAATTCGCTCGGGCAATGCTACATACCAACGAATTTCACGATACAACCTGCGACTGCTGTTTAAGATTACTGAAAAAATCTGACTTAAGAGCAGTAGAAAAACTGGTAAACAGTGCCGTTTTTGATAACGAGGCCTATTTGAATTTAAGAGCTGGTTGGATAATGAATAATTCCGACACGAGAGAAGCAGACATGCTATGTCGTTACTGCTCCACGGATTTGGGAAAGGGTAAAGTTCCCATTAGATGTTTTCTGAACAACTTGGCGATTGACAATCCTCCGCCAGATGTCACCTCTTTATACATGTTTGAGAAAGCTTTAATTCAGCTTGGGAAGCCGTTCCACACTGTGGTGCGGTTAGGCACCAAAACCAATTCCAACATGCAGTTTGGTACGGTTAAAGCTTTAAAGGGAAGAGTAATATATCTTCCAATACCCATGTGAGAAAAATTTGAAGATGATTCCTAAGACGTTGCCCACAAATCACGAACTGCATATCTTGGTGAATGGCGTTCCCACTGCGGACAAAAAGTTTGGCAGCAGGTTGTTTGCCTCGAAAAAGTGTTGAAAGCATTCAGTGTGCTAAAAAAAATTAATCCTTTTTACAAAGACATTGATATTTCGGCAATGAATCTGGATTATATTTGTGGGACGCAAAATGTTGATGGCGGAGAAAATTCATTGACTCCTGATGAATTACTGAGCGTTACAGATCCACTAGCGCTGATCAACGATGGCTGTGATGCGGTGCCTCGTGCTCCCACTGCGCTTCCAATGGAAGCGGTGAATAGCGGTCACGACATGCAAGCTGGCCAAAACGCTTCAAATATGGGCGTGCAGGGTGAAAATCACTTGAACCTTGCGGCAGACGACGCCTACGCAATTTTAAAGCAGCCCGATGCTTTGTTGCGAAAACTTCGGAATACGAAGCCAATGATCTGTACGATCACTACTCTATTCATCCGGTGAACGTCCAACCACCGAAGGATTTATTGGGTACTTACCAAATGAAGCGCGTCGAAGCCGAGCCGGTTAGCACAAAAACTGGATACATGAGCTTCGTTCATTTGTTCCCTCGGGGTCGCTTTGGCAAGCACGATGATAGACCATTTGGAAAAATAACGGAAACCGAGTATCGTTTATCCCGTCTTTTGAACAAAAGTCCAATTTTTAGACGAGATTACGCCGATTTGTTTCATTCTTATCAAGAATGCGAAATGAAAGCGATTTCTAGCAGTTTGAACTACGTTCTTCGTGTTAAAAAACCCATGCCAATTGGAGTTGGAACTTTGCTCAGTCGGGTTGAATCTGGCGATAAAGAACTTGAGAGTAATTTAGCTACTTTCTTGGGCCATATTCGAGGTACTAAGGACTACTGGTATAAAGTCCTTAGATCCGTTCTAGCGATGATTCGGGAATTTGGCCCTCCCACCTGGCTCTTGACTTTTAATCCGGCAGAATATGCTGACGTGGAACTGCACGATCACTTGAGAAAAGTGAATTCAGACGTTCCAGGAGTAGAGTCGATGACGGTGGCTGAATTGTTGAATTTCTATCCACTCAAGGTCAATTTGCACTTTCACAACAAAGTGCGGTCGCTGTTAAACAACTTTGTCTTGTGTAAGCAAAATTCAGTTCTTGGCATGATAGAATATCATTTTTGGCGGGTTGAATACCAATCTCGAGGTTTACCTCACTACCACATGCTATTGTGGGCCAAGGACGCTCCAAAGATTGGAACTTCTTCGGCCGAGACTATTTTGGATTACGTGCAAAAACACGTCACGTGTTCGATGCCAAGCGCATCGGTAAGTCCGGAGCTGCACCGGCTGGTAAAAAATTTCAAACTCACAAATGCACCTCCAGTTGTTATAAGAAGGTGAAAAATTCTAAAAAGGGATCAAAAGTGTGTCGTTACGGTTTCCCTCGAAACGTAACAAACGTTGCCACTATGAATTCCGTCAGATCAGTTACTCGTCATCGTAAGATGAAAAAGGTGCAGAAACGACTGTACGACTTGCCGAGAAAACAGCACGAAGAGTTAATAAATGATTATAATCCCACGCTTCTTTTGGCTTCCAAAGCCAATATGATTTGCAATTTGTCGCTGACAAATCGGAAATAGTGGCAAACTATGTCACTGCGTACGTGACAAAGGGAGACCGAGCTGACATGGACCAAACTTTTGCCGAGTTAGGGAATGAAAGTTTGTCCAAAAAATTATTTGCCTATAGATTGAAATCTTTGACGTGCAAGCAAATAGGAATTTATGAAGCTCTTGATATGATGCTGGGCCAAGATCTTTACAACAAGTCCGACAGCACTAAATTTATAAACACTAACTTGAAAGAAAACCGATCGAGAATTTTGAAAGGTTACAAGGAACTCGCTCGTTTGAGGGAAACTGACCCCGAAAGCAAGGACACTTGCCAAAAAGGGTTCGTCGACGACAAGTATCCGAATCGTCCCGACAGCTTGGAAAATCTTAGTTTGCGGGAATTTGGTCAGTTTTACGATTACGCGAAGCACTCTGAGGGTGTCGAGAAAAATGCGAATGTAATCGAGTTGAAAAACAATCTGGGTTTCATGAGAAAGAGAATTAAGCCCTACATAGTGGAGCACTACATTCACGACCCGATAGAGGAGAAAGAAAAGTATTGTCACGCTCTACTGATCCTCTTCAAACCTTGGCGTGACGAAACTGAACTTTTAGGCGAGTTTGAAACTTACGCGGATGCTTTCAAAACTCGCTTTCGGTGTTAAAAGATATGAGAGATTATCACGAGAAACTCGGTTTCCAAAGAAGTTGAAAAGAAACGGAAGGCTTCTAAAAAGGCGAAAGAGCCAGAAACCATAGTCTCTGAGATTGAAAGTGACGACGATGAAAATGCGCTGCAAGGGAAAGAAATTGTTATCGAAACCGAACACGCGATGGCTGATGTAGAAGCTGCCATGGAAATGAATTTCGAGACTGATGTTGACAATGTGGCGTCACTAAACTCGGATCAAAAGAGAATTTGAGATCAGATCATGAATTACTTCTCCCTCTTGGGAGAAAAATCTAGAAACAAGTGCCTTTTTGTGTCGGGACCTGGTGGAACTGGCAAATCGTTTCTTATCGACACTCTCGCCAGCGCTGTAAGGCGACGCTTTCAAAATCCTGCTAGCGTGGCCATTGCCGCGCCAACGGGTTTGGCAGCGTTGAATGTTAATGGCGTAACGTTACACAGATTACTAATGTTGCCGGTAGATCATGGGCGTATCGCCGAATACCATTCCCTGAGTTCTGAGAATATAAGCATTATGAAAGAAACTTTGGGTAATTTAAAACTGTTAATTATTGATGAAATTTCCATGGTCTCGTCGGTGTTACTGACTCACGTTCACTTGAGGCTGAACGAATTTTGGGAAATGAACCAACCATTTGGTGGAGTTGTATTTATCTTTGTTTTGGGAGACTTTTTCCAATTGCCACCGGTTCAAGGAAATCCCGCGTTTGTCAAAATCACTTCCGAAGAAGCCAGACTTAGATTCAATTGCATCGGAGCAAGTGATCTTTGGAAGTTTTTTAAATACGATGAACTAACGCAAAATGTTAGGCAAGCCAACGACCAAAGTTACGGCGACATTCTAAGCAGAGTTAGAATTGGAAATATTTCCGAAGCTGATGTTGCAACCTTAGAATCTAGATTGGTTGAGGGTGGAAAAAACATCGAGGTTTCTATGGAGCTTTTCAATAAGCTGTCCAATGAAGGGTTTCACCCAATTTGTTTGATGCCTAATTAGCCATGTGCGTAAAATTCAACTATGATATGCTGCGAAAAAACGGCGAGAAAGTCATTCCTTGTCATGATAGACTCGCTGACTATGGCAGAAAAATGAATAAAACATTCTCAGGAGACTGCAAAGGCTAGAAAACAAACCATCCAAAACGGGTCGTTTGGAGAGCGAGTTAGTTCTTTGCGTTGGCTGCCGAATAATGGTCAGAAGGAATATCCGTTTTGAAAAAGGCGTTGTAAATAGTACGATGGGTTTCGTAACTGGATTCAAGAGGGACGAACAAGGAAACGTTACTGGTATTTTTCTCAGAGTAGATCGCGAACCGAATAGCGACGACGCTAACACTGACTTTTTAGTTGAGAAAATTTGCGTCAAATTTTTGCTCATGGCACACATTTACGTTCAACGCTCCCAGTTTCCCGTCATCCTGGCGTACGCTATTACGATCCACAAAAGCCAAGGCATGAGTTTAAAATGCGCCATTATGGATTTGGGTCCGAATTTATTCGGAACGGGCATGGCGTACGTGGCTTTATCGAAAGTGACGTCCTTAGCCGGACTCCATCTATTACAGTTCGATCCGCATAAAATTAAGGCGGATGGACGAGCCATTATGGAGTATAACAGGCTTCGCAAAAAATATAGGCCAGATCTGCCTCTTTTGGAAATAACGGCTACACTATCTAAAAGCCTTTTAGAAGGCGAGGAAGAGAGATGTGCAGAAACACCGAAGAAAAAAGGGAAGCCCAACAGAGTTCGGATAATTTGCCGTTGAAGGGTTTAGCTAAAGATGACCAAGTAACATGCTATTCTAATAGCGTTTAGCAACTACTCTTATTAGTGCCGGAATTAAGAGAATTGGTCAAATCTTACAATGGATCATTCATTGAAAAACCAGTTTTACGTTGCCTCCATAACACGATAAACGACATCGAGAGTTCTCAAGGAAGTTTCAGTCGTAAAGGTTTGGAACTGAGAATGGTTGTCGGAAATCATTTTACGCAAAACGATCAACAAGACGCCAGTGAATTTTTGATGGTGCTCTTGACGACACTAAGTCAAGAAATGGAAGCCGATTACTCTAAGGCTCTAAAGATCTTTTTTGGTCAAAGTCGCGAAACGTTACCAAATGCCCCAAATATCAAGTTGAACAAAATTCGGAGAATATTGTTGAAAGCAACATTTTCAATCTTCCACTAGAAAACCGAGATAAAATTGATTGGAAATCTCTAAAAAAAGGATGAGATTAACAGAGATGCCATGCGTATTTTGTAACAACCCAAAAATAAAATAGCGTGATGTATTGATATCCAGCGGGAAGTACGTATTTTTGTGTCTTCTCCGTGGCGATTACAAAGATGGTCGACCAATTAAGATTTCGACCAAAATATCAAGTTTTGAAAATCAAAATGTCACTATGAGTAAGATGCTTTTTAAAACTAAAGGGGTGATTATTCATAAAGGTGAATCGTTGGCCGAGGGACATTATGTGAACTTTGTGAGAAAAGACAACGGCTGGTACGAGGTCAGTGATACAATGATCAGAAAAAGGGAGAGATTCGTCAGTAACTTGACTGACGTCACTGTTCTGCTCTTGGAAAGGGTCCAGACCATTAAAGGGAATCTAACGTGCTTGAAGAATCCATATCAAATTTACCCGCGTAAATCCAAAATTTCAATATTCGTACCAGAAAGGAGCATCATATCTGTCAAGATATACTAATAGTTTCATATTCCCTTTAAAGTAATTTATGACTGGGTAAGATTGTTAATCCTAGAGGAAATTTAAGGTTAACGATGGTTCTGAGTAATTTGATGTTCCCTACTATAATAACCGTGAAAGGGAGAGGAGGGAGGATTGTAGGGCCATGCTATTGTTACGAAAAAAGGCGATGATTCTTGCATTCATTTTAGAATTTTCTAGTGAAGGGTTTTTTATGT
>JAEQBA010002397.1:18733-55582 GCA_019434445.1 Phalangium opilio | reverse complement strand
TTTAAAGACAATTTCGTGCAACTACATGCGTATCGTATCAACACGTGCCAACTACTAAGCTTCAACAAAAGATAATTCATCATAGCTATTACCAGTAACAGCTCAAAATATGATGATGATCATCATTTTAAAAAACCACAACAAGACTTCGATAGACAAATCAAAATATATATTCAACTTCTCCACCGAATAACAGACACTTTAGACTGGCGTGTCAAAGAGTGAGAGCGTCTTTGGATTAAGAACCAGAGAAGATTTCAAAGAAATAACCTTTCTATTGGCTTGAGTCAGTGTCTATAGAACATCAAGCTGTATCAAGGCCAAATAATACATGTCACCCTTTGGTTTCCCTATTAATCACGTTACGATTGGCAAGCCGTGCCTACAAGTTCATCAACACAATAGAAGTTCATACAGCTATGGATTCACAAAAAACAAAAACCTTTTTCTCGCAAAAGTTGCCTCAACGTTGTTAAAATTTAGAACAGCAATGGGTTGTTACTAAAATTATGTACTTGACTATGTGGGAGTTGGGGCACTCCCTGTAAGCCAAGCTTCTGGGCAACAAAGTTTTGAGGGAATAAGGGACTTGTCAGCATGCCTACCCTACAGGAACTGACTACCCCCGCGTCCGCGGGGGTGAAATACCCCAAATCCCCCCTCCTTCACCACTCGATAAACCTCAAGTACTTCACTCGTTACTCTAAAATACCAACTGATTAACCTTGGACTTCAATTTTCATCAAAAAACGCCTTAAAGGTAATATACCATGATGGTAGATTACATTGTTTAAACGGACGTTTGCCAAACAAAACAAGGTCGAGGTGAACCAATACAAAAATGCTGCCGATTAATGACGTTAAGCAGTTTGCCATCTGAGTTCATAGTAATAAATATAGAAAAAAAACTAAAATCAACTGGATTGGAGATGTCGCTACCAAACACAAGGCACCTCATTAACTCTCTGAACTGAACTGCAGATTCTACATCAACAAACAAATCAAGCGCGATGGAACCAGTAAAAAAACTACAATTAATGACATTAACTACCAACGCCATCTGAGTTCAATAGTAATAATATAGAAAAAAAAACCTAAAATCAACTGGATTGGAGATGTCACTAACGAAATACAAGCACCTCATTAACTCTCTGAACTAAACTGCAGAGTCGACAATAGCCAATCACTAGATCACTACCCTTTTAAAAGCCTTTAAGTATATTAGAAGTAATTTAACAACTCCCCTTCCCTTTTTTTATACTAAAATATAATATTAAAACCATGCTTACTTTTTTCTGCAATTATACAAGGTGTTTCTGAAAAGTCCATCACAAATTAAGGGGCGTTTTATGGGACCAAACTGAGCGGAAAGTACCAAAGAACATGGGTGTACAACATTTTGTTACGGAGATATGGCCTTCCAAACATTCGCCCCTAAAACAAGAAATATCCAAAAATGAGGAGTAACACTTAAGACCGACTAACCACGCTTTGTTTAAAATTACTAGACAATTTCAATACCTTTAGCTTAATCGAACATTGATTTCTACCTTTACTAATCAGAAGCGTATAAATGAGTAGAAGTATGCCTACGGTGGTAATGTAAATTAATCCCAAGTGACATGATGTTTCAAGATCTTCCCAGCACCAAGTAAAATGGTTCTGATTGAAGGGACTTTTATTAGCACAGCGTAAACAACGTTATTTTCAGGAATTAGTCCAAATGTCCACGGGCGGCATTACAAAAACGAGGCAGTCTTTCGAATGATACTTGGACATGTTGGAAGATCCCTGGCTTGTTCCTGTTATCTCAAACCGTAAAAGCTACGCAAATCTTCATCATCACGGACAACACTCTTGTACGTTAGGTATGACCTTGAGAAAACCTAAAGGACATCTCGAATGTATTTGAAAAACCCATCTCCAATTAAGGGGCGTGTTGTTTGTTTCCAACAGAGTAAACTCGCCCAGAGAACAATTACAATGCAGAGCCACGTTTCGGCGTTAATGGCCCACAAAGGTGGTCCAAACAAAAGAACAAACTTTAATTGTTTCGTTCAGTAAGTGTTTCATGTGTCATAGATAAAACGCCATGATTAATGCACAAAGAAAATGTTATTGACAAGTTTTCGGACCGCGATGCTGAAATGTGGTGGTGCACCATCGTGCATGAACCACATTCTGTTTATTAAACCTAAGGGTACGTCTTCGAGTAGTTCTGGTAATCGTCCCGTAAGACTACAAGTAAGCCACACCCCGTTTAACCTGGGCTCTAGGAAATATGGCCCAATTAAATTGTCACCCACAATACTACACCACCACGTTTAAGCTGAATTGTACTTTGTGAATTCTAACGCAAGTTGCGTGTGGTTTTTTTCTTAATCAGCAAACCAATTGGCGGCTGCTTGTTTTTGGATCGTCCTCGAAAATAGTGAGAACTTCGCCTATTCTTAAAAAACAGAGCACTAAAACAGAGCACTATGTTTTATAAGAAAGGAATAAAAGAGGTTTCACGTACATGTGTTTGTTTTATTAAACTCATAATTCAACGAAGTCTGTTACAATGCCTTTCTTCACAAATGCCGAATATGCGGATATGCACCTAATGTATGGACTAGCCGAGGGGAATGCCGCTGCAGCTGTACGCTTGTATCAGGAAAGATTTCCGCAGAGGCGACTACCAAATCGACTGACGTTCGAGGCTGTGGACAGACGTTTGAGGCAAGATGGACGAATCCAACCGGCTGGACCTCAACCTAGAGCGAGAGCCATCCCAGAGGCCGTAGAAGACGAAGTTCTCACCATTTTCGAGGACGAGCCTGAATCAAGTATACCCGCCAAGTTGGTCGCCGATTAGGCGTAAACCACACGCTCGTGTGGAAAATCCTCAGAAGCCACCGGTTTCATCCTTTCCATGTTCAAAAAGTTCAAGGTTTGAATCCAGCGGACTACCCACGACGCACGGCGTTTTGTCAGTGGTTTCTGGCTAAAGTAAACGATATCGATTTCCCACGGGATTTGTTGGTTACTGACGAAGCTAACTTTTCACGGGATGGTATTATTAACTTACATAATAAACATCAATGGTCCCAGCTAAACCCCCACGCAACTTGCGTTAGAAGTCACCAAGTACAATTCAGTTTAAACGTGTGGTGTGGTATTGTGGGTGACAATTTAATTGGGCCACATTTCCTAGAGCCCAGGTTAAACGGTGTGGCTTACTTGCAGTTCTTACGGGACGATTTACCGGAACTACTCGAAGACGTACCCTTAGGTTTGGTAAACAGAATGTGGTTCATGCACGATGGTGCACCACCACATTTCAGCATCGCGGTCCGAAATTATCTTAACGCGACCTTCCCTTTGCGGTGGTTAGGTCGAGGTGGACCTGTGGAGTGGCCTGCTCGATCACCCGATCTGAACCCTTGTGATTTCTTTCTTTGGGGCCACCTGAAAGACTTAGTTTATCAGACTGAAGTGCCCGATGTTGAAGAGCTACGTCGACGAATAATTCACGGCTGTCAAACAATTCGCGAAACTCCAGGCATTTTTCAACGTGTAAGGGAATCATTTGTAAGACGTGCTAATGTGTGCCTTAACGCGGGTGGTGAACACTTTGAACAATTTTTGTAACTAGTTGCAATTAAATGTTAAAACTTGTCAATAAATTCATTTTCTTCGTGCATTAATCATGGCGTTTTATCTATGACACATGAAACACTTACTGAACGAAACAAATTAAAGTTTGTTCTTGTTTTTGGGACCACCTTTGTGGGCCATTAACGCCGAAACGTGGCTCTGCATTGTAATTGTTCTCTGGGCGAGTTTACTCTGTTGGAAACAAACAACACGCCCCTTAATTGGAGATGGGTTTTTCAAATACATTCGAGATGTCCTTTTAGGTTTTCTCAAGGTCATACCTAACGTACAAGAGTGTTGTCCGTGATGATGAAGATTTGCGTAGCTTTTGACTGCCTCGTTTTTGTAATGCCGCCCGTGGACATTTGGACTAATTCCTGAAAATAACGTTGTTTACGCTGTGCTAATAAAAGTCCCTTCAATCAGAACCATTTTACTTGGTGCTGGGAAGATCTTGAAACATCATGTCACTTGGGATTAATTTTACATTACCACCGTAGGCATACTTCTACTCATTTATACGCTTCTGATTAGTAAAGGTAGAAATCAATTGTTCGATTAAAGGCTATTGAAATTGTCTAGTAATTTTAAACAAGCTGGTTAGTCGGTCTTAAGTGTTACTCCTCATTTTTGGATATTTCCTTGTTTTAGGGGCGAATGTTTGGAAGGCCATATCTCCGTAACAAAATGTTGTACACCCCATGTTCTTTGGTACTTTCCGCTCAGTTTGGTCCCATAAACACGCCCCTTAATTTGTGATGGACTTTTCAGAAACACCCTGTATAGTCTCAATTTGACAATCCTAGGATTAAATGTAAATATTTTTTCGTCATTGAATTGTTCACTTGAGAGATTAACAAAATTGTTATAGGCATTCATACGATAATGTTGAACTCTCACACTTTTTAAATCCAACCTTCACGTATGAGTGTCTTTGAACAATTTTTTAATCCCTCTCACGCATTCATTGTGAAACTTACATTATAGATTCATTTCAAATTAATTATAGTTACTCTTAGCTTTTCCCTGTTAAGGTCTATTTTTTGGCAGCAGGACGCAATCGCTAATTATCCTCAAAACCCTTTCTGGTGTCAAAAACAATTTTCTTTGAAAAAACCCTTTAAAATATGCAACTTTTACCTTTAAACGTAAATAAACAATATATTTATTCACAGGAATAAATTTATAATGAATACCATAATTAAATAACAACTAGGGAAATTAAGCCCAAATTACATGCTGTAAATAAACATGGCAAGTATCAAACCAAATGTTTATTTAAATAAATCTTTTGCGCCTTCCAATATCATAATCTAAATCATGCGTGTTTAAAAACTTGAAAATAGTCAAACAAAAACATTCTTAATGCAATTTAGTACTTTAATGATTTGAAAGTAATTATTCAACAGCCATTACTTAAAAACATTCCTATTTGTATTTTAACTATTATATGAAATAATATTATTAACCCTAAATTTTGTCATCAATAAATTACCATAACTGTCATTTAACTTTATTTATTAAAGGTAGTATAGTTTACAGCGTGTAAAATTACCATTAATTTCAAGTAAATATTAATTTAATCCTGTTATTTCCTATATTTAATGATAAATCAAAGCATACTTCCATTGCCTGACCTCCTAGCATTCTGGCAGATCATTTAAACACCAACTTCAATTTCCCAAAGGCTGAATCCAAGGACGGAGATAATAACATTAAAACTGAATGACTGATCCCATAGCTCCGATCTCTCAACAATTTTCTAAAGGGAGCTAACAACTGGCAATGGGGAAGAGATAGTCTAATGTCACGCAGCCCCTATCTGGTTGGCATTTTTGCGCGTAGAATACTGTTTCCAACCGTTAGGGGGGATGGAACTCCAGTAAGAGATAGAAGGGCGGGACGTTTCAGGGTCAGAACTGTTAGCTCCCTATTCTACGGCATGCAGAAATCAGCGTTGAAATAATCAATATAAAATCACCAACGTGTCTACACAAAATTAATAAAAATTAAGACCGAAGTCACAGATATTAATCAAAACGTCTTGGATTTAACCAAGACCTAAAAAGTATCGATAAGAACAAGGTTAATCACTTGACTGAATGCGCAGATATTGAAAGTTTTTTTTTTTAATTAAGACTTACATGCTTAAGATGCTGTTCGGACAGTGGGACAAAGGACGAGCTTCCTCGTAGAGCTTAACATGGCGGGTGGGTAAAAAAGGAGAGGGCGTCGGACAGCCCCTTTAAGAAACTAATGTTCCATCACCCTATTCCATTGAATAAACTTAATTTACTGGTAGTCAATTTATTCCCTCTCAATAATTTGAAAAATTTACTTATCTCGGGTTTTCGAGCACAATTCCATTCCCCGTTTACATTTTATAACTACATTGTCATTTTTAGGGGATTTCGTCATGAAAAATACCTTATAAATACACGTAACAATGACAAAACGATTTAGTCGTAGTCTGCTTTAGCCTCTGCTATGCCTGATACGAGCAAGGAGGATGCATACCTGTATACATCGTCCTGGCTAGAAGTACGCCTTGTGCCACTCTCATGCCTTCTTTCGCTGGCCTCGTCACCAAGGCAATAGCCCACTCAATTACGCGTTAAGCTGCTCCAAAATTCCGTGTGACTGTGAATAGTACTTTTTAAGGTTTCCGTCATCAAATAGTAATTGTTTTTTTAGAACATTCCTCGGCTTGAAATAGGACAACTACGAAATAATTCGACCAAATTTTATTTTGAAAATATTTTCTACCATTTCAATTTCTATAAAAGTATTCTACCAAATGTATACAATTACAGAGTGCTACCAGAAGTCTCTGCGGCTACTTGAAATACTACATTTATATAGGAAGATTCGCAGCAACGAGTACATAAATCCAGGGCTATCCCTGATAAATCCCATATTCCTTTAAAAACCATTAATACATTCATTAATCTTGTTCCTGAAGATATACAGACTTAGTAGCAGAGTCGAGTCACAGCCTCCTAGATCACGCGACTCGGTGAACGCAGGCTATATTGCAAAATAGCCAAGTCAGAAATTTCAGGCTACGACCGCGCTGAGTCCAGCTGACACTCTCACACCCTTAGCGGCCTTAAGTTGGCAATTACAAGTTTACAACAAAGAAAATAAAAAAATTTCGAATAGTATGTGTTATGAATCCGATCTAAATAGTTTTTTATGAATGTAACTCTTAAGCTTGTTAATCAATAGTTTTTTATGTATATAACTCTTAAGCTTTGTTAATGTAATAATAGTTTTTTGGCCTATTCTATACTATTTAAGCTAATACTCCCTAAAGAATCGGGGTCTTGTTCCGTGGGTCACGATCGGTGATAGTTGTTTGTTTGTTCTTTTATTAATAAAGTCATTTTAATACATAATGAGTTGTCGAGGTAAAAGTTCTTAACGTTTTGAGTAACCGACAAACTCAACAGTGGCGACGGAGATGAGATATCGGCCTTGGGCGTGAACTCTACATTACCTTCTTCTAGTAATGTCTACTCTGGAAGACCTCTTGCGCGTACTTATCAAGCAGAATGCGGAATCGGGGAAGCGTCACGACGAGCTACTTGATACTCTGCTTCCTCGCACTACGGGCTTGCAGGATAAGGATTCTGTGGTCAGCCCACCGCGTTTCAATGCCATCGACGTTCCTCTTTTCAGTCCGGAGGACGATGGTTCCAATTTGGATCAATGGCTTAAGCGGTTCCAGTACTCTTTGGATGTCAATGCCCCGACTATGGATGACGAAACTAAAGTCAAGTGTCTCCTTGCCAAGCTGTCGATGGAAGCATTCAATGAGTATGACAAGTTCTGCTCTCCCAAGGAACCGACAGATTTCGACCTCGACCAAACAATTACACACCTGCGCAAGCTCTTCGGTAAAACGCATACGCTATTCATCGAACGGTTTAACACCATGCGTATTCAACGAAGCTTGGACGAAGACTACGCGCGCTATTTCAACCGCGTCAAGTATCAGCTTAAACGTTTTAATTTCGGCGACCTCACGGAAGAACAGTTTGGGATTCTGATTGCTCTCTCTGGGTTATCTCGACCTGAGGACGAAACTATCCGGACACGGATTCTGCAACGCTTAAACACAGAAGCCTCCGTGGCGCTAGAATCAGTTATCGAGGATATCTTAACTGTGGTAGCCACCAAATCCGAGCAGACCGTGTTTCAAGACCGCACGGCCCGACTTAATGTTGTCCAGTCTACCACTAAGCGTCCAAAGGGGAAGCCATCTCGAAGCCGTGCGCGGTCTCGTGCTCCACGGTCCGGCTCACCGACCAGCTCCGCAAGCGGAAGTGGATCTCTCAAACCACCACCCTCTCCTTGCTATCGATGCGGGGAATTGCATTGGATCCGGGACTGCCCCTATACACATAACGTCTGTCACAAGTGTGCCAAGGAGGGCCACTTGGAAAGTCAATGCGAGAAGTGGCGGATACATAAACAATTCCCCAGGAGGTCCCGCAGACGGGTCAATTGCCTCGCGGTTCCAACGTTACGCCTCAACTCCGTTCAGGGGTCAAGACTAATCACGGGGAAGATCTTAGTCAATGGAGTGCCTGTCGAATTCCTAATGGATAGCGGTGCAGAAGCTAATATCATTGATGAAACGACTTACGAAGCTATAGGAAGGCCGTCACTGCAACCCTGCGAGGATGTTGGCCTTCTCTTTGATGGAACTACTGCTTCCTTCCTTGGAAAGGGTCTGGCGACGTTTCAACTGGGTCCCATCAAAGCCAAACAGTCGTTCTTTCTGGCCAAGAACGGGGCCTTAAAACTTCTAGGCGTAGGAACACTGGACGTGTTCGGGCTCCTTGATCAACTACGACGACCGTTCCAGTCTCTGAACCCTTGCATGCTACAGCGGCAGGAAGATGACCTCACGTCCCTGCGGAACGATTTCCCGGATGTCTTCGCAGATGGCTTAGGCCGCTGTACGACAGTAAAAGCCAGTCTAGAGGTCATTGAGGGGGCAGTGCCTGTTTTCTGTCGGGCCAGGCCAGTCCCATACGCTTCACGGGAGGTGGTAGATGCCGAAATAGACCGATTACTTACTCTGGGCGTTATTACACCTGTCGATCACACCGAATGGGCAGCGCCAATTCTGGTAATACGGAAGGCGAATGGGAAGACACGACTCTGCGTTGACTACTCCACGGGGTTGAACGAAGCTCTTCGACCAAACCATCATCCACTCCCATTACCGGAAGATATTTTCTCCACTCTCAATGGCGGTCAAGTATTTTCCCAACTCGACCTATCGGATGCGTATCTCCAAGTCGAGCTGGACGATCCGTCAAAACGTCTATGCGGAATCTCTACCCACCGCGGAATGTTCCAGTTTCAAAGGTTATCCTTTGGAATTAAGACAGCTCCAGCTATCTTCCAAAAGATTATGGACAACATGCTCGCCGGGCTACCCTTTGCTGCGGGTTATTTGGATGACATCATTGTGGCAAGCAAGAACGTCAAGGATCATAGAGATCATTTGCGGCAGGTTCTTTCACGGATTCAAAGTTTTGGTTTCCGTTTGCGCCTGGAGAAATGCTCTTTGTTCAAGCCTTCAATTAAGTATCTGGGCATGATAATCGACAAAACGGGAAGAAGACCAGATCCAGCTAAGATCGACGCTCTCACTCATATGCCAGAACCTACCGACGTTCCTGGGCTTCGCGCATATCTGGGCATGATCAATTACTATCAGGCCTTCGTAAGCAACATGCGTCAAATACGGGCGCCACTGGACGCGTTGTTGCAGAAGTCTCAACCATGGCACTGGTCCCCACGTTGCCAAAAGGCGTTTGATGATCTGAAAGGAATCTTACAGTCTGATCTGCTTCTCACGCATTATGATCCAACCCTGGACATCATCGTAGCCGCCGATGCGTCTGAACAAGGAATTGGGGCTGTTCTGCTTCACGTCTTCCCGGATGGGTCCGAGAAAGCCGTAACCCATGCCTCACGGTCGTTACTACCAGCCGAACGTAATTATGGGCAAATCGAGAAGGAAGGCTTAGCACTGGTTTTCGCCGTCAAGAAATTTCACAAAATGCTTTACGGCCGGCATTTTACCTTACTTACGGATCACAAACCTTTGGTTTCTATCTTTGGCAGCAAGAAGGGAGTACCTATACACTCTGCTAATCGACTTCAGCGCTGGGCTGTTATCCTCCTTGCGTATGATTTTCGCATTGAGTACCGCGGAACGACTATCTTCGGTCAGGCGGATGCGTTGTCTCGCTTGATATCATCTCAGAAGTCGACAGAAGACGAGGTCATTATCGCCCACATTCAAGTTGACTCTGATATGCGGGCAACTATTCGGCACCTCCCGTTGACATATAAGGACATCCAGGCCGCCACTAGAGCTGATGATCTCCTGCAACGGGTCATGCACTTTACAAAAACCCGCTGGCCAGATTCTCGATCCTTGGGGTTCGGCAAAGGCAACGACGAGCTTCAACAATTCTTTCGTCGACGTAATCAATTGGCCTTACAAGAGGATTGTCTTCTATTTGACGATCGTATTGTCGTCCCGAAGCTGCTCCAACGAAAAGTTTTGGAACTTCTCCATAACGGACACCCTGGCATTAATCGTATGAAGTCCTTAGCTCGACGCTACGCGTACTGGCCATTCATGGATCAGCAAGCTGAAGAATTGGTCCGTTCCTGTGCCAAATGCGCTCTAGCAGCCAAACTACCGACCAAAACTTTCCTCAAGTCTTGGCCTAAAGCGTCACGTCCGTGGGAGAGGATCCACATAGACTATGCAGGACCACATCATGGGGACTATTTCCTACTGGTCGTGGATGCCTATTCTAAATTTCCGGAAATCTTCCTAACGAGGTCTACAACTACAGACGCTACGACAAAGATTCTAAGAGGCCTTGTCGCTCGTTATGGACTTCCAGACACTCTCGTTAGTGATAATGGTCCACAATTTACCTCAGAAGCCTTTGCTACGTTCTGCGCAAGTCACGGCATTCAGCATGTCTTTTCGCCACCGTATCATCCACAGTCAAATGGCCAAGTGGAACGATTTGTGGATACGTTTAAACGGGCACTACTGAAGCTTGAAGGCCAAGGCAAGGTTCAAGAGCTGTTGGAAGTTTTCCTTACGACGTACCGGACTACGCCAAATGACCGTATTCAAGGTCAGACTCCTGCGGAACTATTCCTTGGACGCAAACTCAGAACGTCCTTGGACCTTCTTCGTCCACCGGCCAAGCACGTCGCTGTCCGTGACATGGAAATGGAGCGCCAGTTTAACCGACGACATGGGGCACGTCTTCGCCGTTTTAATGCTGGTGATCTGGTCTGGGCAAGGAACGCCTTAGTACCCACTTGGACTGCCGGTCGGGTAACAAAATCCCGAGGGCTCGTGTATACGGTTCAACTCCAGGATGGAGTTTCTCGTGCCTTTCATGCAAATCATCTTCAGCATAGGGCTGAGGCAGAAGAAAGCAGCGACCCTTATTCTATTATCATGGATTCGTTCCAATTAACACCATGTACGGAACCGTTGGAAGTCACGGAAAACCCGGAACGTCATGTTCAATTTAATTTGCCGCACGACGCGGTCGACGAGGATCCGGACACCATCCCGCGCCGGTCGGGCCGCGAAGTTCGCAAGCCATCGCGTCTTCAAGTCAATCCGAGCCAGCGATGCTATACCTCATCTCGCGCTTCGCTTCCTCGAGAAAGGGAGATGTTATGAATCCGATCTAAATAGTTTTTTATGAATGTAACTCTTAAGCTTGTTAATCAATAGTTTTTTATGTATATAACTCTTAAGCTTTGTTAATGTAATAATAGTTTTTTGGCCTATTCTATACTATTTAAGCTAATACTCCCTAAAGAATCGGGGTCTTGTTCCGTGGGTCACGATCGGTGATAGTTGTTTGTTTGTTCTTTTATTAATAAAGTCATTTTAATACATAATGAGTTGTCGAGGTAAAAGTTCTTAACGTTTTGAGTAACCGACAAACTCAACAGTATGCACCCCCCCCTACTGCTTGCGAGCCATAGAAACGATAGAGACGCCATGGGCCTGGCATAGAACCATGTGACCGTTGTCTGTCGTACCGCTGCTATAGACACAAGAGATTTCAATGCTCAGTATCGGGATATACAGGGGGTTGACCCCTCGACGTCTCTACTCTTTTTATGATCTTTCCATCGAGCGAGATGGAAGGCAAAGTATTTTCCCCGTGTCTTTCCCTCTTACATATATTCAGTTTAACCAAGACTAAAAATCATAACATCCCTATTGAATTTTCCGCCATTGTTGAAATATGAGCGGCTAAATGTGGGCCTGTTTTTGTTATTATCAAGTTTTATCAACTGAATAAATTTCCCCTTTTCCAAAATTTTACTAAATAGAATATGTTTTTACCCCTAATTATTGGTACCTTTCCAAATTATTGCTAATTTGCTTGTTAATTGCCACCTTTTCCAAAAAATCCTTATTTTTAGTTTCTTTCTACCCTAAAAAGAGGCGCACTTTTAGCCATTCGTTTGAAATTTGCACAAAAACAAAAGGTTTCACTATAAATCGTTCAGGCCATGAACGGGGATATGTTAGCAACCTATTAACGACACAATGTCATACACGTACTCTCCTAAAAATGATAATGTACTTATAAAATGTAAACGGGGAATGGAATTGTGCTCGAAAACCCGAGATAAGTAAATTTTTCAAATTATTGAGAGGGAATAAATTGACTACCAGTAAATTAAGTTTATTCAATGGAATAGGGTGATGGAACATTAGTTTCTTAAAGGGGCTGTCCGACGCCCTCTCCTTTTTTACCCACCCGCCATGTTAAGCTCTACGAGGAAGCTCGTCCTTTGTCCCACTGTCCGAACAGCATCTTAAGCATGTAAGTCTTAATTAAAAAAAAAAACTTTCAATATCTGCGCATTCAGTCAAGTGATTAACCTTGTTCTTATCGATACTTTTTAGGTCTTGGTTAAATCCAAGACGTTTTGATTAATACGTAATATGGGGTGCAACCGAAGCAATTACACTTGCTGTAAAATTATTGAACGCTTCTTACAATGATGCGACACTCGAGCAGTTAATTTCATACGACACAAAATATGATATGGCAAACTTTTATATTTCATATTTCAACCATAATGCGTATTACAATTATCAAGGGTGATCCAGTATTCTCGCTTTTTTATTTGTAACATCAGGGGTAAATAACGAAAGGAGTTAGAGACGCTAGCTTCCGTAGTGTAGAATACAGTGGGACTTTCAAACGTAGACACAGAAAAGAGAAAACGCCTCGGTCACGCCGTCTATAATTCAAAATAAGTATGATATTTTCCAACCAATAGCGTGGCAGCAAAGTTTCGAAAGTCATTCTGGGATATCGATTTTCTACTGTCTGCTAGTGTTCGTCTGCTAGTGTTCGTCTGCTTACGACTGAGTGATAATTAGGCTTAGAGTAAAGTTTATTCATTAAGGTGCACTTGAATTAGAAACATGCAACTTTAAAGTTGGTAAATTCCTTATTCGATAATGAAATGGAATTAAATGTCGTTTTTGCATCCTTCAATACAGTTTTAGTTGTTTTAATTTCTTTAGTAACAGATACAGTCGATGATCCTGATCCCACAGTTCCCACTGGCACTGACTCGGAAAAATCACTAAGCCTTGGCTCATTGGGCCAACTCTGTAAAGCGAGGAACACACATGCGTAAAAGTTCGACAGAAACGTAAACTGAAACGTAAACGTACAAAAAACTTCTACGTAAACGTACTAGAAAAGAGAGTTGAAATTGTCTCAACTTTTTCCGTCGTAAAACATTTTACGCTAAGCTCCAGCCAATCAGATGCTCGGATCCGTACGAGTTTTTGGGCAAAAATGGTAGAGAAAAAAAAGCAGATCGTAGAAGAGCGTTGATTTGGGGATAGGAAGGTTAGAAGCTTTTTCTTTTTACATCTTTTTGACAAGTTTTTCTTTTTATTTTAGTGATACGATTTTCGAACAAACTATTTGGCATACCATTAGGGCACGGTACAGTTTATTAGGTTCGTAGCATTGATTTCAACCCTAAGCATCAGTCTCCTCTATGAGCATATAATCCTTTTTAACCGAAAGAGAGATGTCACTGTTTTCGAATTTCAACACCGCAAATTAAGTTTTTCGTTTGCGTTTACGTGTTCAAGTGCGATTCAGATCCAGAAACATAAACGTAAACGGAATAGAAAATAGTTTACGTTTACGAGTTTTTAGTACGATTCCGTGAAATTTTTACGCATGTGTGTTCCTCGCTTAACCGCGCACTTACGGCAAAACAAGTTTGAACACATTGTGAGGATTTCCCCGGCTTCAAATTGCAAATTGTTGACTTATTTTTCTTCTTTAAATCGCTTTTTTCTCGAGATTGAATATACTAATTATATTGGGATGATTTATGAGACGACTTCACAACATCGACACCCGCCATTTTACTTTACCCAGAATACCTTGCGGCGCGAGATTTTAAGGCAGAACTTTTAAGGTTCAGGTCCTATTTACAATACAGTTCCAAAGATGGCACTACGTTAGTTACAAATTCTATGACGTTTCAAGGTCCCACTGTATTCTACACTACGGAAGCTAGCGTCTCTAACTCCTTTCGTTATTTACCCCTGGTAGCATGAAAGGCGATAAAAGGAGGTTCATAAATATTTTTGGAATCATGTGTTTCGTTTAACAAACTTTGAGGTATGGGGAGGAAATGTACCTAAAGTTACTCACCGAAAGTAAGGTCTGATAGACGCAATTTCATCGAGTTACCCTCAAGCAAAGATGAATCTTAGATTTTGTCAAAATCATATCCACCGGAAAAAGGCCAAGGCAAATTGGAAAGAGAAACAGGCTTATAAAAATTTATCAGAGATGTTATCAAAAGTATATAGATATATAAAAACAAAAAGTACAGTTCATAGGATCTTCCTCACGCCGTGTAATATGAGAATCCCCGCTACATTTCGAAATAGTGCCGACCCCCTCTGCGTATGATTACATTCACGACTGTAGCACAGGTACATGCGTAAAATGGCTCACAAAGTAGAGCCAAGAAAACTTAAGCATCGCGCCTTTGGCGGTAATATCGCGTTCTTGCATATTTACAGTCCGGAAAGGGTTTCTACAATTACGGTATAAATTCTTTTGGCATAATAAGCTAATTAATAAAGCAAATAATGCCACGGAAGAAAAGCCAAGCGCAATTGGATGCAATAACTTCCAAAACTCAGTGTAATTTTTATGTAGTATTTAAAGAAGATGTTTGTGTACAAATGTATAAAACCAGCGCCAGTGAGTTAAAGAGCAAAGGCTTAGTGAAAGTTAGCGCTGAAATCCAGACAAACTTTGGTTTTGTTATGTTTGTATAAAAAATCTAACTCGCCTATTATACACCTACTATGTTCTTATCTACGCTGATAACAAACAGTATAAATACCCTTTGTATAGAGTCAACGTGGCAGTTGTTATTAATGTGACCTGACCTACAAGTTAAGTAATAAATCATTGTATATACCATTAAATTTCATATTGTACTGTAGTTGATGTATCTTAATCGCGTAAGGCCAATGCACAACATAATGGCAACGTAGGCGAGATGCTGCTAATTGTTTCATTCACCGTCATTGCGAATCTTTAGTGCCGAAACTAAGACTTCCACCGATTAACAAGAGCCGTGAACCCGAGTACTCTATTTATTTATTCATTGACAAGTCGCCAAACCTTTTTATTTACATTTGGTCCATCACTTCCCAACGCGATCATATTCTTCGTCAACAAGCTGTTTTTCTCCACACTGTCAATAATATTCATTGATAAGTTTTCGCCTTTTGCATGACCCATTAGATATGTTTGAAGATGGCGAACAACAACTTCGTTAGATTTCTCTGACCAAAGCCTAATTTTTATCATTGGCTCTGTCTTATCCTGAGAATTGGTAGTTTCATCATATTGTACACTCTAAGAAATTACAGTAACCAAACCGTTAAAATACCGTAAAATGTACAGTCATACGACTGTAACAAGTTTCGCCGTAAATATAACAGTCAGTTTAGTTTTTTCCTCGTTCATGTTATTTGCCAATATAATTAACGGCCAAAGCACAGTAGCCATTCCTGACTGTTAAAACAACGGTCAAAATGAAGTTATTTTTGTTGACAGTAACAAACCATTACATAAAACAGTACAACGTGGAAAAGTGATAGTCACTGTTAAAATGAATTTGAAATCGCATAATTTTCATCAGACGATACAAACTCTAAAAAACAAAGGTTAACTGTTGAAAAAAGTATTCAGTGTAAAAACAGGCGTCAAATATCAATTTTTCTGAACTATGACTCAGCTTTAAAAATCCAATATATAGTATTAAAATGTTTATCCGAATCTAATCTTAATAAAAGCACTGAAGGATTTTCCGTGAATGATAAATTCTATAAACAGATCGTATAATAGCAGAAGTTTAGTTGTTTTAAGAAACGTTATTCCTAAAATAATTTTAAACATAGTTTTTGTTAGCGTTTGACTTAAAGCGTACACCTTTTTCATAATTTTTGTAAATTTAGGGTATATAAGGCAATTGATTCACAGTTAGTATATGTAACTATGTAACTAAAGAAGAAAATAATTAACAGAAATTAAATATCTTAAATTATTTATGTAAAACATCTGTTAATCCACAAAGTTTGTATAGAAGTTGTAAAGAAGATTTTCTATGAAGTCGACACACTAATTTCATTTCATAGTTAGTATTTAGTAGTACAGACGTTGCTTAAATGCGTTACAAATCATAGAAACTTTGTCCAAAGTTAATATTTTAGTAAGGATATCTTTAGTTAATAAAGCAGATTTCTCATAAAATATCAAATATACGAAGACTATAGTGGAACACAACTAGATCTTATTTAACGAGTTTATATGAAGGGAATTACCTGATACGTTTCATATTTCATAGTAAGACTGCAGCTTCTACTCCTTGGTTCATACTCCTAGCTAGTTCTTCTTTGTGCTAAGATGTTACGTAACCTTATAGATATTAATATGGTTTTTATCACGATAAAAGGAAGATATGAGAAATATTTTTCGGCATAGCGTTGCCTTTAGTAGTTGCGCAGATATAAAGCTCTGCTTCATTTACACATGCCAAGGACATCTTTTAATATTCATATTTAAAATGGGGTGTTATCAATGAAATTGAGCTTTACTACATTCATGCATAATCTAAATGCAGTTATTTACAATACAAGGTACAAAGGAAAGTAATTCTTGATGTTATAATTTCCTTCGATGTCTTATTGGCTCGTAATGGACCGAAAGGTTTAAGACACCCCTTGACACCCGAAGCTCGAGCTATGAGGTATGCGGTGAAAATTAACGCTGTTACGTGTCCTCTTTAGAACTCTCTGAAAAGCCCTAACGGTTCAGAACGAGCTGAAAATTAGGTACACGTTTAAATAACGTATAAGTTCACTATAAAGAATTAAGGGTCATGACCGTAACTTTATAGCCGTAGTGCTGAGGTACTTGTGCATATTCTCACTGTTTGAAGCTAGTTCTGGGCTATTGGGACAAAACCTAATTATTAAATGAATGCCATTTTATTGGTGGTGACATTTTAGTTTACGGCGTCATCGAAAACCAAGCGAATTTTACTGGTTAATACCATTTCTTATTATGGAATCATCAAAAACCAAATGTTATCCGAATGTGAATATTACCAGGATATTACGGGAGAATAAGGTTTTAATTTACGATGTCATGGAATACAAAATGTTGCGTAAATGCGAAGTTCACGTTTTGGGTACATTCATATTTACTGGGCCCTCTTAAATTCAATATATATAAAATTTAAAATCAAGTGCATGGCAACCGTACAATTTGGCGAAGATGTAACCTTAAATTTTATATGCAACATACCGTTAATTTAATGGAAATTATTCATTAAAAATTTATTTTATTTAATCGCAAACTTAAGTATGATAAAGCTGTGAATTTACATTCCTACCAGTTGAGTATTTTGCTATCCTTTTGAATTGTTTTCCAATGTAAATTTGACATTTTTCACTGTCAAACTACTGGCAGCGAGCTGCCGGTAATTTGACTGTAAATTTTACGGTAATTTCTTACAGTGTACATCAAATAATATATTATTAGAACCATTACTTATTAAAAGAATCAACGAGGAGGCTACACCCCCTCACCCCCTTCCCGTTCATTAATTATGTAAAAGAGAATTGGAACGCTTTCGAATCAACATTCGCTAGTTTACAACCGAACGAGCAACATCACGCCAAAATGCCTTCCGAAATATCCAATAACTATCGAAAACCCTGAATCTACCGTTACTAAAAGAAGGAAGATGGAAGGACGTCTTAAGAAACTTGATTCGAAATTTCATCTTAGTAAAACGCTTTATCTTACATTCGGTCTCGTCGATGATATGGAAATTGAACTTTTTCTTAGAAGAAAAACTCATCTTAAAGGATTTCCTTTACCTCTCGAAATCTGGAAACACTTTATGGACAAATGGAATGATATATATCAATTAGTAACTTCGAATCCTGATAAAAAATCTAAAGAATTTTCCATTTTAGAGGATAAGAAAAACCAGAGTTATATTATACTTCACGCGTCTTTAGACGGAATAATTTTTACTTTTCAAGATATCGAAGACTTTAATTTTAAAATATGGGGGATGAAAATATGGTCGTCCAGCTTCCCTATAAACCCAAAACTGAATTTCCCTATAAAACCAATTGGAGGTCAGCAAGTGGGATCGCAGAAAACGAGTACAAAAATGGGGGGAGGGGAGGGGAGTTTTCCCTATAATACAAATGGGGTCAGCAAGGGGGATCGCAGGGGAGATCATTTCCCTATACTGCCGTACTACGGACATAAATCAGCGTTTTTAAAAATTGTGTGAAATTGTCAATTTGGAACTATTTCTGGAATTTTTAAGGGAGCACCTCGCGTTTCAATAAACGATTGTAAAAAATTGTATTATGTTAATTATAATAAGAATACAAACTTATAATGATTTAAGTTTTATTTGAAGTATCATTATAAATAAATGTTTGATTGAGCTAAAGTCACGGTCCCCTTTATATATGTTTCTGCTTAGTGCAGATTTTGAAAATGTAAAACAGTTACTTACTAATCTTAATTAAAATGAAGACTGAGGAACAGATATTAATCAAAAATGTCTTGATTAGAATCAAGACCTGAGAAGTATCGATAAGCCTGAGGTTATCACTTGACTGAAGGATCAGATATTAATTTTTCTTTTTAATTGAAACTTAATGGCATGCTTAAGAAAAAACAACCTTCCATTACTGTTTTCCTTTGAAATAACTTATTTTACTGGTAATCAATTTCAAAAATTTACTTATCTCTGCTTTTCGAACACAATTCCATTCCCCAAAAAAAATTTATCATTACATTAATTACTTTTGGGAGATAACGCGTCAAAATAATCTATAAAACAATAAAAAACTGTAATATCGGTCTGTTTAGCCATGACAACAACCTATAAAAAGTTACAAGCATCATATAACCCTTTCGAGACTATCAGGACCTGAACAAACTTGAGCTTAACCAGCTACTAGTAAGACCAGAGAGAATTGATGTAAACTGGAGTGTAAATATTATCATGTGCGAAATGTGGCACTAAACCTTCCCAGTGTACCTTGTGATGCATCATCTAAACGCTGAGGATGCTGGGAGGACTTCGGTGCCAGGCGTAGCCCATTCTATCACGCACACTTAACGGCACAAGCTGCTATGGCGCGAGCAGCTTTCGTCCGTGAGCATGGATAGAGTGGGCTATGATCCAAAGGAATTTGTTCGCTGTTATCTGCTATTTTCACGGACCACTCGTTCACGCCAAATCAATCTTTCAAGGTAGTGCCGCCTCCTGACTTGAATTTTTCATGATTATATTAAGATTTGAACGAACAAAATTACAGATTACTATTTTCACAACCTATCTCCCTCTAGTAACTTGAAACAAACTTTACTCTCATTACCGGTGTCATTCCCTTGACTTTCAGTTCGTTAGAACTACTATCATGAGTTTATTTATTTCAAACCAAAATATAAAAAATTCGATTCTTTTTCCTTTTGTGCAAATTAGAATTTACAAATTTATATAACTTTGTCACGTGCCATATCAAATAGTCTCTAACCATTGTTTGAAACTAGAGAAATTGGGGACTAACATTGATCAACTATGAGATAATGAGAAAGAACAACACGACGGTTGACATTACACTTGATATTACATCATTTTGCAAAACCACGAGCAAAAATCTCACTGTCCCTATTGAATTTGCCGCCATTGGTTTTAGAATAATTAAAATGTTCCACTGCAAAGCGTGCCGGGCACGAATGGGGATGAAACGTCTTTAGGAACCTTTTAAAACGCAAAGCCATGCACATACTCTCTCAAAAGTAATTAATGTAATGATAAAATGTTTTCGGGGAATGGAATTGTGGTCGAAAAGCCGAGATAAGTAAATTTTTGAAATTGACTACAATTAAAATAAGTTATTTCAACGGAAAACGGTAATGGAACGTTGTTTTTTCTTAAGTATGCCTTTAAGATACAATTAAAAAGAAAAACTAATATCTGATCCTTCAGTCAAGTGATAACCTCAGTCTTATCGATACTTTTCAGGTCTTGATTCTAATCAAGACATTTTTGATTAATTAAAACAAAGCATTGCGATGGCCGTTGATCGGTGTTGACGCAATGTGATTTCTTCCCAGTGCTCTGAATGTCAAAGTGAAGAAATTTAACCAAGCGCGGGTAAACGGCGGGAGTAACTATGACCTTTCCTCCTCCCCTACTCGTTAAAGTCCGAGCCATAGGGTGTTCAAAATATTATGGTCTCTGGCAACCCCCAACCTCAATGAAAGTACACCGTTTAAGTATTTGAGTGTTCTTTCTGGCTTTCTCTCGTATCTACGCCGTATTCTCTTATTCTTGCAATTTTGCAGATAAGTCGCCAGCATGTTTCAAGGCCAAGCAGCGCCGGCAGTCTATTTCTACCCAGTAATGGGTGGGAATACTTGTTCTCTTTGTGAAAACGAAAACTTTATTGACCACACCTCAGGGCGTAATCATATGATGCGCCATGGCTCTAATCCTATCATTTACCGATGCCGATTTTGCGGACTCGAAAAACCATTGATCTTTGGTGTCAGCTCCCACTCGAAATGGTGCAAAGCAAAATCTAATCCTCTACTTGTCGGTCCCATCATCTGCTCCCGTTGTTGAGCAATTTTGGTGTCGCTTTTGCGAACGTCACTTTACTTCGACGCTAGGAAGTCTTGTCGCCCCAGTGCGGCTTATAAAGCTATTTTAGAACGCCTAAGGTCTGCTGCGGCAATCCAGGTGAGTCCCTGTTCCGGCCGGGAGAATCTTGGTGCCGTTAGTCCTGACCATGAGTGTGATCTGAATCAAGATTCTCCTATTGAGGAGTCATTCTTGGACACGTTCCGTCACTTCCTGGACTCTACCTCTGAGCATGTTCCCACACTCGCTGAGTGGGTCTTGGAAGACGATCAACGCTACATCGATGGTATGGTGCAATACCTACCTAATAAACGGGAGACCGGATCGGGCCTCCAACGATTCCAAAATTGAAAGACCGAAGCGCCGCTATGAGCGTCGTGCGCTGTACAAGAGATTTCAAGAACTGTATAATAATAACCGTGTAGCCGGGGAATTAAAACAAAGGTTCCTAGTCAAGAAACTGACATTTTCTTAATTTAATATTTAGTCTTTTATTTATTTAAAGAAACAGGGAGCCCAAAGACTTAACTTCTTTGCAGCTTGGGCTCCGAATACCAGAATGCCCTCCTTAAGTGGCACACTAAAACATCTTAGCATACAGTTGAAGAGAGTAACCGATAGGCGATAAAGGATGCGAAAAGAGTGGGGGGCCATTCGGCTCTTTTGAAGAAAGGCCATGAGAAAGCAATTTAGAATATGGGACCAAGTGTAAAGTTATGAGAGGTAATTGGACAGAGCACTTAGGTATCGTCGGTACGGTTTAGGTTGTAAATCAAGGCAAGAACGAATTTTAGAGTATAACTTAAAATTGGTTCTTGGAAATAGTTTGACAATAAAATATAATTCTTGTAAAAATACAGGAAAAAAAAAAGAAATACCATATCCCCGGTTACAATTCCCCGCAACCAAAATGAAGCATGCATGCGAAATTAGACAATGGTTTTTTTTTTTCAAATTGAAATACACATTTTTTTATCATGAGGTTACAAATATAAAATTATAGAAGTAAAAGTTATACAATATCAACATCTTATTTAATTTGGGTACCTAACGGGCTCTTTTCTAGAGCAGCGAGGTCTTATAGCTTCAGTAAGAGGCTCGATATCTGAATCTTCGCGAGAAACAAAAGTTGACAGGTTCGTATTACCTTCATCAATTGCCCTATCTAAATAGTCAGGTCTTTCAAAATAAGGTTTAACGTTTTGAACGTGCACGGTTTTTTGTATAGCCCCGTTCGAGGTGTCTGGAGCTATGTAGTTTACCTCCGAAAATTGTTTCAAGATTCGGTAGGGTCCCTCCCATTTTTCTGCGAGTTTTTTGTGTAATATTTGTCAGCCGAGGAGACAGGGTGCGTTCTTAATAGAACCAAATCCCCGTCACTAAATGTGACTTCGCGATGGGTTTTGTTATATTGAAGCTTTTGCTTCTCAAACGCAATTTGTTTAGCCTTCTGGACGTTGTTCTCTATTTGTATTATTTTTTCTTTGAGAGATTCAACATACTCGATGACGTTACCAGAGGTGCTGACGCCATTGTTCGGATCGCCCCGGCCAAAATTCTATCCAAAGGGGTTTTCGTGTTCCTTCCGGTAATTACGAAATGTGGGGAATATCCCGTCGTACTTTGCGGCAAAGATCGAAAGGCCATAGCCAATAAAACCAAACGCTCGTCCCACCTTCGGTGGTTTTCTTCGACGTAACAAGCGATAGCCGTCTTTAGTGTTTTATTTTCTTTCTCAACATAATTACATTGGGGATGATAAGTAGTGGTATACCTTATCTTAACTCCCCAATCAAGGCATAGTGTTTGAAAGTTTCGCGAACGCATCTGGGTACCGTTATCGCATAATAAAACCCATGGTACCCCAAATCGTGAGAATACCTCCTCCGTGAGTTTCTTTCCTATTGACCAAGCAGTAGCCTTCGGTAAAGGAAACATTTCCACGTATTTAGAGAAGTGGTCTACGATAACCAGTAAGTATTCGTTTTGGTGATAACTTTTACGGAAAGATCCCATTAGGTCGAGCGCTAAGATCTCGAAAGGCTCTGTCGGCGGAATCGTTTGAAGGAGCCCCGCTGGTCTTTGGTTGCACCCCTTTACTTTCTGACAGACGTCGCACGACTTAACATACTTTTCACAATCCGAATATAAACAGTCCCAATACGCAATAGACTTTAATTTCCACAAAGTCTTTTCTAAACCAAAATGTGCCGCCGTAGGATTATCATGACAGAATCGAAGGATATCGTTTCTCAGGGTAGGAGGAATGACTGGTTTGTACGCTATTGGTTGTTCTAATTTGTTTTCGTGTCGGCAAGGTCTGGTCTCTATCAACCGGTAAAGTATACCGTCTGACAAGCTAAAACGGTGACCGTTTTTCTTGATCTTTCTAGCTAGCTTACTAATTGTGTGTAAGGCTCCACCATCCAAATATTTTTTTAATGCGCCTATTTCGAGATCCTCCTCTTGTTGTTTAATAAAGAGGTCCCTATCAAAGGAGTGGTCACAGTTTCAAAAGGTTAATTTATCCCCCTTTGAAGTTCGTTCCCCAATCACAGCTATTACGGCATCAGTATGCGGTTTATCGTTACTACTTAAATCAGGGCACATTAAATACTCAAAGTTTTCGGCATTTGTTGGGTCATCCATATCTCCGTCAATTTGAATTACGGGATATCTCGATAGCGCGTCTGCGACTTTATTTTCAGACCATTTCTTGTGCTTAATGCAAAAGTTGAATGCCTGCAGTTGAATTGCCCAACGAGTAGGTTTGGACGTAGGGTCCTTCATTCGCCGTAGCCAGGTCAAGGAACTATTGTCGGTTATTAGAGTAAACTCTAGACCTTCGACATACTGTCGTCCTTTTCCCAAAGCCCACACGATAGCTAAAAGTTCTCTTTCCGTCGCGTGGTAGCGGGTCTCAGCATCGGAGAGATTTCTGCTCATATAAACTATAACCAATTCTTCCCCTTGGGTATTGACTTGGTATAAGACGGCTCCTAATCCCACCTGACTCGCGTCAGTTTGAAGCACAAATTTCAAATGCAAAATCGGCGCGCTTGTTAATTTGAGCTTCAATGCCTCAATTTCCGCATTCGCTGTTTCAGTCCAAGTCCACTGACCTCCCTTTTTCGTCAATTCGAATAACGGAAAAGCTACATCTGCAAAATTTTCAACGTGGTCTCGGTACCACCCAGCTAACCCTAAAAATGCTCTAACGTCTTTGACCGAATCGACAGTTATTCCGTCTACTCCTACTATGTGACCCAAAAAGGGTAGCTTATCCTTTAAAAATTTGCATTTTGAAGCCTTGACCGTGAGCCCCGCTCGTTTTAGAAGGTTAAAAACTAGCCGTAGATGCTCTAGGTGTTCCTCCAAAGTACGCGAAAATACAAGGATGTCGTCTATATAAACTAACACGAATTTCCCCAGGCATTCGCGAAAAAAAGGCCATACACCTTTCAAAGGTTGCGGGTGCATTTTTCAACCCGAAAGGTAACACATTGAATTGGAACAAACCCTGGTGAGTAACGAAGGCCGTATAAGATTTGGACTTTTCTTCTCATCCTATCTGCCAAAATCCGTCCTTTAAATCTATAATGCTAAAATAGTTCGCACCCCCTAACATGTTTATTTCGTCTCGAATATTTGGCATTGGGTACGCGTCTGTAATTGTGATCTCATTAAGACGTCTGAAATCTCCGCAAAATATAAACCCTCCATCTTTCTTTGGTACTACGAGAATGGGGGAAGCATAAGGAGAGTGGCTCCTGCTAATTATACCCTTTTCTAACATATCTTTGATCAACAATTGTTTTCTTAAAAGGCGACATGGGGTAAGGTCTGGATTTAAAAGGTTCCTTGGTTGACAGGAGAATTTCGTGAGTGACAACAGTAGTTCGGCGTGCTTCGCCGGTAAAAACTTCGGGATAATCATCACATATAGCCTGAATTTCAGGCGTTAGCTTTAGTGCTTCGTTAAGGCTGGAATTACTCGCAATAGTTTTTATTTCTCTTATCTGTATTTCGTCGTCCTTCCGAACTTCGTTTCCTAACCCTAGTAGGGAAAAAACTTTTCTCCTCGCTGCCAAATCGATAAGATAGGTTATGTGCCATAACGTAAAGGCCACTAAACAGGGCGAAATCCCAACCCAAAATTGCCTCTATTCTTAATCTATCCGTAATCCCAAAATGAAACTTCCAAGATTTGTTTTATATTTTCTATGAAAGCTTCGCTTCGCCTAGCATCTTCATTTCACTATCATTAGCGGCACCGACGCTTAGCCCGCACCATGGTTCCAACTCTGTTTTACCCCTTGCTACGAGCCACACATTTTTTGAAATAATTGATACATCAGCCGCGCTGTCTATTATCGCCATACCTTCCCACGCACCTATTTTTGCTCAGACCCTAGGCCGTCCCTGATTTATAATCTGACGCTTTCTGTCTGATTTTCCCCTTTTTTCAGGTCTTTCGATTGGGGGAAGATCGGTTATGATTTCCCAATTATCGCTAGAACGGATAGATTCGTCCGGTTCCTCCGAAACTTTGGTATTGGCCACACTTATTGCATTCAAAATGCTTTCATAAGAATGGTCCTCTTGATTATCGGGTATCGCTATTTCGGACCTCTCTAAACTTTCCTGAAACCCGGTAGAAACTTCCTTTTCATGTGCATTAATGTGTCTAACATTAGACCTACTATTGGTATCCGACCTTGTCCTACCTGGACAATTTGAAACCAAATGACCCTTTTGACCACACTGACCACAAACTGGAGCTGAGGGAGTGGAGTTTGTGAATCTGTTGTGTTCTCTATTTGCCCTAACGTTCTCGCTATATCTCGCGTCTTGAGTAGGGAAAGAACAGATCCAGTAGTTGTGGCTCGCCTATTGGGGGGAACGCTAAGCTAGTACCCTCTCTGCCGCTATACTGCCCGTTTCCCCTCCACGACGAAGGAAAGGACCTATTGAAATTGGGTCTTGGAGGGGTATCGTTTTCCCATTGCCTACTTTTGGCAGCATTATTACCCGGTTTATTGAAATAGTTAGTGTAACCTCCTTGATAACTTCTGCAGAGTTCATGCACACGTTCAGCATCCTGGGCGGCTTCGTGTAATTCATTTAATGAGGGTTGTTCGCGCAATTTCATAATTCCTAACAAGTGGGGGTTTAAACCATCCATAAGCCTACTAGCTATTTCCGTGGAAGTCATGTCTGGATCAAGCTGGCGGCACATTCGTTCTTTTTCCAATAGATAGGATAAAACGGTCTCATCAGGAGTCTGTCTACGATCAGCGATTTTACTATCAATACGTCTCTTATAATCTACTCCAACAAAGGCCCGGCAGAACTTGTCTCGAAAATCGTTCCAACCACGTAGAGAAGGACCGACACGGTCCCACCAGAAGGTAACATCGCCTTCGAACATAAGTTCTACCCTAGCAAATAGATCCGACGCCGATAATTTATGTAGGCGTTTATAGCGCTCAACCTCGTTTAAGAAAACCAAGGGATCATTTCCCTGTTTAAATCTGGGAAATGCAATGTTTTGATACTCAGATGGTGTGAACGCCGCAGAGTGGCTATGGTCGCTCGAAAAGGAGACTGGGCCCGTAGGACGGGTGCCCGTGTTTCGGTTAGGCAAAGACTCGTTTTCTCTAGTAAGGGATAAATCGCCGCGGGCGGCACCCCCGGATAGAATCTGACCGTCTCTCCCCAAATCCTATAATAAGGTATCTGAACTATCGGAACGAGTTTCCACTGCTTGTGGAGAAACTTGTTCAAAACGCACATTACTTGGACCTGCGACTGAGATATCGATTTTCTCCTTAAGACTTTCAATTAGAGCCCTATCGGCTTGCCTCCGCTTTTCTGTTTCGACCCGTTGTTTTTCTAACTCGCTTCTTAACATTTTTGTCATGTGAGTAGTTAGGGTATTTAGTAAAAGATTCATGTTTGGATTTTCCTGATCATTGGCTTCTATAAATTCGTCATTAGCGGGAGATTCGTTTCCCGAAGCCACTCGTCTAATTCCTCCCCTTCAACAACTTTACGTTTACCCTTTTTATTTGCCATATTGGCTCTTAAATCTCCGACTTTTAGTCCAATAAATGTGAAAACTTAATTATCAACTTACTGATTACCAGAAATTCGGCGTACGCGGTTATCAATTCGGTTAATAATTGTTCAGAAAGTTTCCTTTCTGTGGATTAATGTTCAGAAAGAATGCGAATTTTCGCTGAAGATGTCCTAAGATGGGTATAGTTTGAATAAAACTGTCCGGATCCCAACCGTAGCGTTCGTTTCTTCAGAGGTGAGTCTGAGGTCTAGCGGAGCAGCAGTCTGAAGTAAAAGCACTGAATAATCCACTGGATGGATTTTTCTTTTCTTCCCTTCTATCGACTTGTCCAATATAAGTTCTGGGACAGCCGATTTTCGCGGTCACTGAGAACTTCGAAGTTGATAAAATTTCGACGGCCACTGGTAGCTTCGAAGATAGTTATCTCGTTACGTTTTCCACGAGATTGTCTGGCCTCGAACTCGATGAATTTTTTCGGTCGTGTTCGGCGTTACGCCGGTGTCTCAGCCAATGAAATTATCCCACTGACAACGTCATAAATTTCAAGAGCACCCGCTTACGCGAGATCGATTGATAGCCGCCATCTTTTTTGTGGTTGACCAAGGCTTATCGGAAACATACCACCAAGAAAGAAAAATTAAACTAACGGAAGTAAAAAGAGATTTGATGTTAATAAGGAAGACTTTACTGAGGAGGTTAGAAAAATTCCCTTCTTGTACGATCTAAGCGACAAGGGGGCAAAGATACTAATTCAGAGTGTGAAATGGATGTTGTGGAAACAACTCATCTGTCACGTCACCCAAAAATATCTACCGCCAAACTGAAAATTCAGTCGTAGTGTGAACGGTCTACCGCCGGACGCCGGCGTAAGTTAAAATTTCTACCGTTGGCTGTGTGATTTCCGCCGGTTTTTTTTGGGTCGAGTGGGAATCTAGCTTAAGGCTCTATTGCGATTGCCCCACGCCTCCACCAATAATGTAGCCGGGGAATTAAAACTAAGGTTCCTAGTCAAGAAACTGACACTTTCTTAGTTTAATATTTAGTCTTTTATTTGTTTAAAGAAACAGGGAGCCCGTCTTTACAGCTTGGGCTCCGAATACCAGAATGCCCTCCTTAAGTGGCACACTAAAACCTCTTAGCATACAGTTGAAGAGAGTAACCGATAGGCGTTACAAAAGGATGCGAAAAAGAGTGGGGCCATTCGGCTCTTTTGAAGAAAGGCCATGAGAAAGCAATTTAGAATATGGGACCAAGTGTAAAGTTATGGGAGGTAATTGGGCAGAGCACTTAGGTATCGTCGGTACGGTTTAGGTTGTAAATCAAGGCAAGAACGAATTTTAGAGTATAACTTAAATTGGTTCTTGGAAATAGTTTGACAATAAAATATAACTCTTGTAAAAATACAGGAAAAAAATAAGAAATACCATATCCCCGGTTACAACCGCAAGAAGCTATCGTCTGAGATTTTCTCGAGTTTTTATGAGGTCCAAATGAAACCTTCGCTGGCGGACATTAATGAGACTTGCTCTAACCTTTTCTCAAAACCATCAAAATCCAAAGCACCATTTTTTGTCTCGGAATAGGCGTTGTAATACGTACTATCCTATATCTATAGACGAGCTTAAGACGGCTCTAAGATTATGCAATTCCTCTTCTCCCGGTCCTGATGGTGTTACCCTCCAAGATCTAAGGAGGACCGATAACTCCCTGCTCGCTCTCGTGCTTCACATATTTCTCTATAGAAAAGCTTTACCAGCGCCCATGAAAATGGCCCGTACAGTGCTTCTACCGAAGAAAGGAGATTTGTCTATGGCAAACAATTGGAGACTGATCACGATTGCTCCAATTTTAGTCAGAGTATTCCACGGCATATTGAGTCGTCGTCTACTCAAAGCCATTGACTTGCACCCGACCCAACAGGCTTTCATTCCCGAAGACGGAATAAGTAGTAACACCATGGCTCTTGACTTCGTCTTACATGAGGCACACCATCGACGGAAAAAGCTCTTTGTCTCATCTAAGGCGTTCAATAGCGTTTCACAGAGCTCAATAACCCGTTCTCTAAGAGCTGCTGGCATTGAGGAAGAAATGGTGCAATATGTCTCTGCGAGCTATCAGGAATCATCAACTGTGATTTCGTGTGCGGGAATGAGAACCGACCGCGTGCTAGTCACAAATGGTGTTAAGCAGGGTGATCTATGTCTCCAATTTTGTTCAACACTCTCATGGACGAACTCGTTCGAGACCTTCCCGTTGGGGTTGGCTTCGATATAGGCGGAACACTATGTAACTTATTATGTTTTGCAGACGATATTATACTGCTTTCGAGCTCTAAAGAAGGGATGGACACACCCTGAATACTTAATTGTTAAATTAAGAGTATTCCGAAAAGTAACTTCGCTCTAGTTTTTCAGCTAGAGGTGGTTAAATATCACGAAAAACCCCATATTAATCTCCATAGGAAAATTGGTAAAAACATGTGAATTTGCTTTAACGTTACAAAAGAGTATCAAGTCATATCTACAAGGGCCTACCGGCCCTGTAGAATAAGAGAAGCATTGATGATTTGAAGGGATTGATGCAAAGCGAAATGAAAAAGCGAGAACCCGATTTGGTATTAATCAATAACAAAATGGACAAAACATTCGCAGATAGAACGAAATTAATCAGAAGTGAAGATATAGAAAAGTTAAAATGGAGTATCCCGCTCCATTTAATGTTCGACAAGTAAAATGTGACATTTCAACCAAATTTATTATATATCACTTTGTAGGTGTTAACTGAATTTTCAAGATGGACGAAAATTGACATAGTAAAGAAGATAAAATAATCAATGGTCCTCTACGAGGAGAAAATGTGGGATATAACCAAAAAAGATTTGTTTGGTTTTAAAGCCGATGTCATGCGAAAGATGAAAAAAGATAATGGTATGTTTTTTCTTTCCTGCGGCTGAATTATAATTATTTTAATGTTTAAATTCTCCTAGGTGGTAAAGAGATATTAACCATTTTGCTCTTGCCAAATTTGTTGAAAGAAAACGTTCAAAGGATGTTCTGCAAACCGTGCGAAATTGAAACCAATTCTAAAGGTCCAATAATTGTCTACACTGGGAGTTCGATCGTATGCAGCAAAGAGTATGAGATTTATGTGGACGAACATAAAATTGCTCAGGCCGATGATGTGGAGAGTGCTATTGGCGCTATATTTGCGTCTTTCTGGATTTTTAATATAGTTTATAACCACACACTACAAAAAACTCTGTGTCTACTAGGACTCAATTATACTAAATTAAGCAAAGTAGTTTATAATTTAGAAACTAAATGCAAAAAGGTTTTAGACTTTGAATAAAATAAAATCAGTATCTTAGTGTGGATTATACACATTCAATTAAGAATTTTTAATAAATATTTCATTTTGAATTTGACGTTTCCGAGTAAAGTTATGTAACAGTAAGAAAAGAGGTAATAACTAAGACTAATAAATCAGTTTAGATTATTAAAGGATTAAAATGAAATTTGATGGTCATAAATTAAAGGGGATGAAATGAAATTAAGGGGTTTAAATTAATTTTTATGGGGTTTAAAATCACACCCGCTTTCTAAAAGAAAGGGTATGTATAAGGAATGTAAATGGACTAAATTGGGAAGTTGTGGGGTCTAATAAATAAAATGGGAAACCATAATGGACTGAAATAAGAAACAAAAGGGACTAAGAACACATAACAAGTATACCCAATAGGGAGTACTTTTAAACCTAATTATGGTTTAAATTAAAGCCATTTGGTGAATTGGTTTGTGTGAAAATGGTTTTGATTTTAACCTGAAACGGTTTTTAATAAGACCGCAAAGGGTTTTATTTTAAACTCTTAAGAGAATTTTGGTTATAACGTATGGTATTTTTTTAAACCATTATATTTGGAGGTGGTTTGAATTTAAACCATTTAGGGTTGGATTTTCTGACAAAAATGAAATACCCCTTTAGGGTTTACATTCAAACCATTATTTTTAACAGTGTACGTTTTCTATGTGACTACAAATCTTTATATAGAATTTCACTGCGCCTTATCTTTGATGCTATAACATCTGCACATGCACAGAAGTATAAATTATCGTGGTCAATAACTTATATTAAATAATATTATTTAAAACAATTACAATAAAATAAACAATATCCCATAAATTAATATAAAATAATCCTAAAATTATATTTAATATATTTTTTATCATAGATGGCGCGCTAAGCGTTTTAGAAGGGGTGAAAGTACGTTCCGCCCCCCCCCCTAATTTCCGGAAAGGAACGTTTTAGAGTTGAGAGAAGTGCATTCCCAGAATTGTTAAGAACAACACTGGTTAGCGTGTAAGGGCAAACAATGGAACTTTCTATTGGAAATAACTATTTATTTGTCTTTATGAAATGAAAGGTGAAATTACGTGTTGTCAGGTATTTTAGCCTTGGTAAATGCAGTTAAATGTGAATACAATAATTTAATAATTACAAAATTTAGGGTCAATATTTTTGTTCAAAAAAAGAACTCTTTTATATATAATAATTATAACATTATCTGGAATTTTGAAGCTAACTTTTGTTTAATAATTCTACAGGGCAAGTAGACCCTTGTAAATATGACTTGATACCCGATTGTAATGCTAAACGAAAAAATCACCTTTTTAGGGTTAGCGTCCCATAGAAAAAGCATTACATTTATCCCGGTTTTTAAAGGAAACATTCATAGGCGATTCGGAAAAACTACAGCGAAGTTAGTTTTCAGAATACTTCTAAATTCACAAGCATTTATTAAATGAGAAACTTATCTGATTTATTTTTTGATAAATGAGGTCTAATTATTGTACTTAAGTAATTAATTATGCCTTGCAATCGTAATTTCATACCAGACGAAAGTAAGAAAAGTTTATTTCATAGCAGACGACAGTAGGGCAAGTTTAAAGTGTTAGACAACGCTAATTATTTTACATTGATAGTTCATCCGAGCTTGAACACCATTATTTGGATTTTCTAATTAACTATAACACCCTTAATAACAAATACTGCGTTTCAAGTCAAATATTCGTCTAAATTAGTAATTCAGGTAAAAATTTGCAGTTAGAGGTTTTATATCATTTGAAGTAAGTTTTTCGACTTTCTTTACAACCAAGGCTTAAGTTGTATTTGAATTATACTATGTAATATAGTCTCTATAGTGACTTTCCTCTTTAAAGGTTATAAAAAAAGCTGATTTCTAGTTCTTTTTTATTTATTCGATTTTTGAATTTCTAAATATAGTCTGCTTTGTTTACTGCTACAAGCTTACTCATCTTAAAGGTGGGTTTCCAAATGAGCTTGAAAAGCTTAAAGATTGAGCTTGAGACGCTCTAAAGATCGCTCGCTATAATCGCTCGCATAGCACTCGGAAAAAAGCTTAAGCGCCATCTTGAGTCAAATAGTATTGTTTGTTTGCAAACTCGCCGAAAGGCCGTACTCACACGCGATCCTGAACAACAGACGGAAAAGTGATTTGCTTGTAAAACTACAATTTTTGCTAATTCAGATGTATTATCAACTAATTTCAAAGTACAAACCAAAAAGAAAATATACGCCTATAGATTTACATCTGTCCAAAAACTTTCAAAGGCTATTTGAATTGCAAAATATTGAACCTACTTCATAATTTCATTTCAGTTGCAAAAATTTTGCAGATGCATTCCACAGTATTTATTTTCTATAGTCTTTTATTCGTCTCTCCAAATAGCTCGCTTATTTAGAACTAGATAAACAAGTTATTAATTCACCACCACCGTTTTTTATTTCTCTGCTTGCTTTTTACCTCTCCGAGTGACGTATGTCACGGAGAGGTTCTAATTTCGACGTGTCTGTCTGTCTGTTGTTACACCCACGTTACCGCGTTCGCAGTTTCCAAATCCGAGCAAACGTGTTCGCCATTTCCGAACTGCATTCACAGTCACGAAAATGGCTCCTCTACTTGAGTTTTCACACCACCATCTTCTAGTCTTTGTCCATACCACACGGACACCAGTCTGTACTTACTGGCTTCTAATCACCACCATCTTTTGGTCTTCGTCCATCCCACATGGACACCAGTCCGTACATACTGGCTTCTAATCACCCTCATCTTCTGGTCTTCGTCCATTCCACTTTGACACCTGTCTGTACATACTGGCTTCTAACACCACCATCTTCTGGTCATTGTCCATCCCACATGGACACCAGTCTGTACACACTGTCTTCTAACACCACCATCTTCTGGTCTTTGTTTTTGTCCATCCCATACGGACACCAGTCTGTACACCTGGCTTCTACACCAACATCTTCTGGTCTCTGTTTTTGTCCATCCCACATGGACACCAGTCTGCACACCTGGCTTCTACACCAACATCTTCTGGTCTTCGTTTGTGCCCATCCCACATGGACACCAGTTTGTACACACTGGTTTCTAACACCACCATCTTCTGGTCTTTGTTTTTGTCCATCCCACATGGACACCAGTCTGCACACCTGGCTTCTACTCCATCATCATCCTTAATGTTAAGATATACGCGGCAATCGGGTAGGGTTACGAGAAACGTCTAGCCTTCCAATGGCGGGGGTCTTCCTCCAAAGGTTTAAGCAATTGCGCTATTCTTATCCATAGCTGCGATTCGAAACCTTTATATACTACCTATTTGAGTAAGGTGAAGCAACCGGCGTATGCTTCATTTCAAACGCCAATATTAGTCAAGTCTATCAAGAATGTTTAATTGTTCTTTATCAACACGACGTTGCCCAATAAGGCAAACAACTAACGAAGAAAATATTTAATATTAATTACATTTACTTTAATATTTAAGATAATCTTGTTTCTCAACTCAAAATTAAAACGGAAAGAGTTAAAAAGCAGTCTATGTTTTAGTCTGTGTGTGTGCGTCCGTCGTTACTCTAGTGCACCGCGTTAGCAGTTCGCCTTGTGTTTTGTGGAAAGAAATCCTACAAAACATTAATATTTGGTTTTCTCATAATGTAAAATTAATATATGCAAATATTTTTCGTAATTTCGATGCCTTTAGTGGTTTTGTAGCTATAAAGCTCTGTTTCATTTTGATATCCCAAGAATATTTTTTATATTATTATTTGAAATGGATGTTTATATATTACATATGCTATACTACATCTGTTTATAGCATAATCCCTTCTAAAGTGGTTAGAAGAAGCACGCTACTATGTTGGTCAAATGAATTTTTATTTGTCATCAGGCCTAGTGAACCAAAAAGTAAACGCCTGGGTTTAGTTTTCGTTTCTGTAATGCAGACACATTAACGGTTCAGGCTGAGCCGAAAGTTAAATACACTTTTATAAAATTAGGCTTAGATTTTATAATCATGGTGGAAATCTAGGCCGCGTTCAGCAGAGCTCAGCGCTGTTAGCAGTGTCCCACAGAACGGGATTTTGTTTTTGAATTTTGACGTCACGGTGCCCAGCGCTGAAAATAATCGGGTTTTTGGATAACCTGACGTAAAACGCGTAGTTCTGAGCTTGGCGAAAAAACATGGAGGAATTAATACAAATAGTTCTTGCTGATTCTGATGGGACTATAGCTATTTAATTGGCGTGAAACCAGTTGATCACGCGAAAATTTTAAGAGACATTTCATTTTAATTATAAAAGTTGTTATCTATCTCTATAAATATGTTATCATATGATTTTTGTTAAGCCTTGGTACCTTGCACGCTTTATTGTGCTTGCGTCAATTTTAAAACATCGATGACCGGAGAAAAGCTCTGACGACAGAGCTCACCGGTAAACGTTTTCCAAAATCCGCTGTCTATTTGGTGAGCTCTGCTGAACGCAGCTCAGACCAGTGAAAGGTCTGATCGTAATCGGAGTATGGCTTCGTGTTTTCATGCTTTTTATGGTGTGCATTTACTTTCAGTGTGTTTAGCCACAAATTAGCTTTGGTGTTATGTAACGTTAACAGTCATGTTGACAACTAAGAAAATCGTTGAGGTGAAACGAGAGGATAGTGTTTACATGGCAACCCTGTTGTGAATATGGCTTTGAACATAGAGGGTATACAGTTGAGGAGTAGAAAATTGGGCTTTTATAAACACGTAAAGGTAATATCCCTCCAAAGTTTCATCTCTTCATTTCCCGTTTTCCCCCGTCGGTTGATTTTAATGTGTACAAGTATATCCTTATTGGATGTAAAATGTCGACTGATTTACAGTATATTTGCTATGCTTTGTATACTGTTTTAATATTTCATAAATTTTAACTTCAGTATTTGTTCATTAAAAAAAAGAAACATTTCCATATCTGGGTAAATAAGTTTGTAAGTAGTCCTCCTCTTGACTCGGAGAGGTAAATTTTGGTTTTCCCAACTTGTTAATTAATTCTTTCAATCTGCCTGTGTAAACATCTTCACCTAACTTTCTCAATCCGAGTCTGAACTTATAAAAACTTGGGCCTTGGCCATACGTAATTTGGTTCTCATTGGCCAAAACGTCAATGAAGTCAAGCTTGAACTGTCTAAGCTCAAGCAAATGTCTATTCACGACAGATACAAGCTTGACGCGCTTTTCAATCGCAATAGGGCCACTTTTCAATCGCAAACTACCTAAAAGTTTCTTCATTAATAGACCTTTCTCGGTGGTTCGCACTTAGTTTCTTCATTAATAGTATTTCACGGTGGTTCGCATTTAATTTTCAAACTAGGAGACGAGAACAAGTAAGCAAGTTTATTATTAAACTTATCTGCGAGTGAAAATGATAATTTATTATCAAATTTTGTGTGCTTATTTAGTAGCTTTTTAAGGACTTATTGCTTATATTTTCACTTTGAACTATTTTTAAAACGTATTTTTTCAAAATATATAACGGTTAACAAGCGCTGCTTTTTTCAATGGCCAAAGCTAAGGCTTAGGGGAAATAGAAAGAAGTTAGCGCTTCCATTAACATGGAAATAGTCTGAATGAAAAAAAGATTAGTACCGTAATAATAAATGTCTTTATTTCAAAATCCAGTTAACGAAATGGATCGATTATTCAGTATATCGAATAATTGTACAGTTACTGTGCATTTCGTAGATGGAGCAGCGGCAGATTGCACCAGAAGACGCGGCAGAGGGGGCCGCTTGGGTAGAAGGGTGATCGGCTGATCGCATGTGATAGCGATTGACTAAAGGATTAGAGTCCAACTCACGCCTTAATATTCAGCAAATTATATCTCTCGCTGCCATAAAATTATGCAGACTCGCAACAGTGTCATTAACCCTTTAAGGAATAATTATCACTTGCTGTAACCAGCTAAAGATTTTACGGAATTGGACCCAGGCCTTCATTACTACAATGTTAAATTATTTTCATACAGGATTGACTCGAAAAAAAACCAATTAATATTACTTTTTTTTTCAATTACAAAAATGCATTTTTTCTTTTCAATTACAAATTGGTTTGTTTTTTCCTGCATAATGTTATTTAAAGTGTTTCACATATATAAGGTACCAGGTGTTATGTCTCTCGTGCTGGTGTTTTAAAGGGAGAAAAGACCACCACGGTTAGGCTCAGAAGTCAATTATTGAAAATTTGAAAAACAACATAAATTAACGGAGATGTTATGGAACTTTATATTAATTATTTTCATGTTATATTATGATTATAAAAGGATTAAAAAGGGAGTGTCAGACCTTTTAAACCCAAAGAAATATATCACCGATCATCCGGGCTTGTTAAAACGGTCCATTGATTATTTATGTTTTACTACATATGGATTCCATTTAAAGATTTTCAACAAAT
>JAEQBA010002397.1:0-17251 GCA_019434445.1 Phalangium opilio | reverse complement strand
AGGGATACACTGTTTAGATCCGCTCCCTACAGCCTCTGATACAGCGCGCCTGCGCGGAAGCTTTCAACGTTGGTGATAAACTCGGGAAGGAGGGAATGAAGGGGGAAGTTACATTTTCAACGCGCTCATCTTTAACACTATAGGACCCTTCCATACCCTTCTCTTCCATGCTAATTCCCAGGATTTAAGAGATAGATGGACAAAGCATGATAACCAAGGGGGCTCAAAATTATTCGAACAAAATACTGAAACCATAGAAAATAAGTATTGGGTGTAAATTGGGACCCTAATTCGGACAGGTTAACATTTAACCTCTCCACCTAATCAAAACCAGTCCAGGTTATGAAATACCAAACGCCGAGGTGCTTAGTTTCATCGCGCAAATTTTCGATCCCTTAACCTACTCTGCCCATTCACAATTAGGGCAAAAATGTTATTACAATTGTTATGGGAAACTAAGGCAAATTGGGATAGAGAGCTTCCCCAAGAGACCAAGGGTATTTTCGAAACATGGATAAATGAATTTTCTCTCATACACCACCTCAAAATCCAAAGAAACTACTATTTCAAAGCCACAGATGAAATAGCAGAATTGAGCTCCATTGTTTCTCCGATGCGAGTTTAAAAGCCTACGCCACCTGTGTTTATGTTAGGTATAAAACCATAGCGAACCAAATAGTTGTTGTGCAACCTTGAGATCAGCGATTTCGCGTAAATTGTGCCCTTGGTAATACTTCGTATTACCGGGGGAGTGTTAAGAAATTGTGTATATAATTCACGCGAAATAATTAATTTGAAAACTTTGTAAAAATTAATGTTAAAATCCCTTTTTAAAATCATTCTAAATTTTTTGTAAACATGTTTCAAACCTTAAAAATAAGAGAAAAACAAAATTCCCAGTCCCTTACAAACCAACCCCAATACGAAAACAAGTTCAAATTTTCCTAAAACGCCAAGACATCTTCAAAACCACCCAACGTCAAAACTCCAAATTTTCCCCAAAACCCCAGGTAAACATCATTGACGTCATGGGCCAAAAAGCAGTACCCCTCCAAAACTTTCCAAAAACCGCACCCGCACCTCGCCTGCGAGGCCAAAGCGAAAGCCCCCGTAAGACGATGACGTCAATGATGCTTTTCTAAAAAGGCTTGGCGAGAAAGGGAAGTATATACATTCCATTCGTAGCTCTCTGACCAAAGGGTCTCCACCTTATAGTAAGTACCGTTATAGTTTTGAAACTAACAACTCCTTAGAAACTTTAAATATTTTTAGTGTAAATAAAATAACTATTTTTGAAATACAACTCAAAGTTTCCACCTCCTTTGCACTATTAAATTCAAGTTCACCAAGTCCAAGTCCAACCAAATCTACCAACTGTTTCAGTCCGGTCGGTAGGTTACCAAGCAATTAAAAGCTCTCCCAACCCAGCGCTATTCTTCACATAGAAACTCGCGCCGGTCTCTCATGATACCTAAACGTTTTTCATATTTTATTATTTTGTACTATGAAGCGTGCCGTAGTTTCTCCTCGCGCTTGCGCGTTCGTTCCGGTAAAGAGAGCAAAGATTTGGTCTATTTTAACAGTACTTTCGCCGAGTGAAGAATTTGGTTAGCTCAGTACTTCTGGTCTCATCTCACTTCTGATATATTTAAAGTTCCCTAAAAAGAAATTTTAACTTAAATTTCGATATAAAGTTAAGGGTTTCTGTATTTAGAAAGATAAGGAAAGTTCTTCATGTTGAGAGAAAAATGCTTTTACTTACATGAATCATCGGGTTTTAAATTGTTATTTTTCTTTAAAAGTTCACAAAAACGTCTTAACGCGGCTATCGAGGAACTTTCTTCAAACGAATTATATCCAGAACATATCCTTTTTTTCGAACTCGCGTTCGAAATCGAGATCAAAATTATCATCGCGAAAAAGATCTTAGTTACGAAGAAGTTGGACATTTTCACTTCGTTAACGCTGCTGGTGTAATTCTCTTTCGTGGATTTACTTTCAAAGACACGACGACGAATGAACGATATTCACAATGTAAGCGTGGTTGAACGTTTTTCAAGCCTCTAGTGATTGTTCATTGAGAGTTTAAGCAATGGTCTTGTAATTTGTCTTTGGTCTTTGAATTTATATTCCAATAATATAAAGAGATTTGTTATAGTGAGCTTCATTAACCTTTTTTTTTTTATAGTTGTCGCACGCTCATTTGTTAAACTTCGTAAACTCCGTAGTACGTCATTGCACGATGTTTTGGTTTTCATAGCTTGAATAATCGTCTATTGGGCTGTCAGAAACAAAGACCATAGTCTGATATTTGTGAGAACATAGCTTGAATAATCGTCTATTGGGCTGTCAGAAAAAAAGACCGTAGTCTGATATTTGTCAAAACATAGCTTGATATTTGTCAAATATTAAATTTTTCGTGTCAGAGAGACTGAACAGAATTTTAATCCTGAATTTGTAATTCTGCAAAATTTTACATAACAGAAGGAGACCAAACTGCCATTGAATTATTAAGTCATCGTGGAACAGAATGATAACGAAAAGTTCAAGAAACATAACAGTATACCTGGAATAGATTTAATTTTAGAAGTAGGAATGGAGAACAGAGTAATCTGGGCGCGCGTCAAATTCCCGGACCCCCTTCCACGGGACGGAGGGAAATGGAAGAAGAGGCGGGTCATAGCGACAGAGGTAAAATGGAATTACGTATTTTTCGCCGTACCCGTCAGCAACGTCATCAAAACGCAGTTTAAGTGAGCCTATAAGATAATCTAAAACTTTTCGTTACGTGTTGGAGGGAGCTAGGGGCTCTACACTGGGCTATGAGTCGGACTGAAGTAAATACTAACCGTTAGACTCCATTCCTACTTCTAAAATTAAATCTATCCCTGATTATAGCTTAAAAGAATATCCAAATATAAAAGGAAACATGTGGAAAAAAATTTCTCACATTTCAAAATAATTAGCATTTAATTATTCTTCAAAAGGAGGACTACTGTGCCATCCGCCATTGGTTTAGTGGCGTCTGCTAAATCGAGCCTCTTAAACCTACGGGATTGGCTGAATTCTCACAGGCTGAGAGAGGTAAGGGCAACGAAATATAGTTTATCATAAAATACACGCAGGGAGCGAAGTGATTGGTCGAAGGTGCAATTTTAGTTCATCAATGAAATCTGAATCTATTTCGGATTTGCAAAATGTAGATAGATCTTTCAAATGGCAGAATAATTGATAAGAAAGCCACTTTATAATTTGGCTTAATTGTTAAAGAGGTTTTGGTAAAATAGGGAAAGCTACGACGTATCTGTGGAGAAAGAAAGTAGTGTTGCGCATAAACACGAGCACGGTCTTTCTAGGCTTAACTTAAGCATTATTATGCAGAATTTGCTTAAAAAGTGTTTCATTGCAATTTTAAATAAGAGAAATTCAAATATATTTTAATTCAATATTTTATTGGAGAAATGAACTCGTGGCAACTCCAATAAATGGCCGCTTCTATTTATGACACTATATTGAAGTAAAAGGCAATTAAAAAAAATAAAAGTCTTCATTTCTTCAAATATAATTACTGATTTAATCATTGCTTCGGGAATTTGTTTTATTCGCATATGTTCTTTCTGCGATTTGACCTGCAATGCTCTGGCGACGCAGCAAAGAAGAGGAGTCGGTATTTTCTAAGTAAAACGGTCAAAGTGAGAACAGAACTTTATTACGCAAACTTCTTATATTATAGCCAGTTGTAAGAACCAAGCAGACAGGTTTTAACCATGGAGAAAACCCGTGTGTCGATTTTAAAAATAATTCTATAAATACGGTCACACGTATATTTTACTAAACTATTTCTTTGACTTGTTCTTATTACTTTGTGTATCCCTGATTCCCTGAAAAGACTACTGTTACCCTAATTGGTCTTTGAGATGGACAGTTACTCTCGAATTAGATGTGACATAGTCATTAAAAATACTATAGGAACTGTCATACTTATGGAACATACGAGGTCTGTAATAATAATAGTCGCATGTATAATTAAAATTGTCTAACCTTTTGAAGGATTTCCTCACATATGGGAAGGTCTTCCACGCACGTTTCGTTGTTGGCTAAGGTATTTTGAAAGAAATCCTACGATAATTTCAATTATTAATCTTGGAAAAAAATGCATATCGACCAAAAGCGAATTGAAGATATACTTACTAAATATCTATTCTTTTTGCATTCAGCGGATTTCGGAGGTAAAACTGAAATATTTCAAAGGATATTATCAGAAGTATATAATACTTCTCTTCGAGAGAAGTGTACCACAAAGCGGGGTAAGTGTAACGTCACTCTTCCCAACATCGGAACATTTAGAGCAAGGTTACTAAAACGAATCACATACGCGATAAATAGTTCCCTCATCATTACTCTATTAGAGTTTAAATATTTGGCATTTTTGTCCCACGTCAAGACGAGGTTTGTGGGATGATTTCTGGGGATTTAGTGCCAAACAATTATAGAATTCACCTTACGGTGCGATGCCCATTTGTAGTTTGATGAGCGGGAAAGCAAACTAAAAGGGTGAGCCTGGGAAGAATGGCGTTACATAACTAAAGCATTAAGAGGATACAGAGTGTCATCCTTCTTCTATTATTCCCTTCTGATATTATTCAGGAATTATTATTAAAACGCATTAACGTTTTCGAAAATCTCAGTGGTTGTCAAGCTTATCTCTCCCTAATTTCGGACATTGCCTGTTAGTTTAAACACTACGCGTGAGTTTAAATCCTTGAGGACTAAAGTTCTTAACATACAAAGGAAATAGTGCAACCAATGCGTGATCTAAGAACCATGTCTGAATATGGCTATACAGGGTGCTTCTGATTAGTCAGCCATAAATTGAAAGGCTTTTTTTTTTGGTCAAACCAGAAGTGAGATGAGTCTAGAAGTGAAGGGCTCTAGCATTGGTAATAGATCCTGGCATTAGTGAACAAATTTGAGGATTTTATGCCGCTTCCCACGCGCCTACGCTAGAGTGAAAAAATTGGTCGAGTTCCAATAGTTCACGTGTGTGACTATTTCCTGGTTTTATGTGGACAATATTTGGAAACCCGTAACTAAATATTATTTTAAGCTTTACGCTCACTTTGACCAAAAGAAAACAACCTTCAATGTATGGCAGTTTTTTTATAAAAAATAAATCTATGGTTATGCAAGAACAATAAAAGTTGACTAAAAAGGTACAATGGTAAGAATCTCCCTGTTTTTAAAAATAAATAAAGTTTTTACTTACAATGTTGTCTGGGGGGAATTAACGACACGCTATTTTAAGTTAGAACATGTTTATTATCCGACAACTGGTTGAACACTGCCTGCCTTAGAAGTTACAGCAGACGACGTAACCTCGGATCGGGCAGTACATATTATTTGGTCGGTGCCGGTGGTGCTCAGGCTACACCACCAACATCTCCCCTTTTTTATTAATTGTTTAACAGTCAGTACTTATTAAACACTCTGTCCAATATTAAAACTATCTTCAACATTAACGTAAACTATTCCAAACGCTAGATTAACTTTAACAATCATACAATCAATCAAACCCTTAAAATAACTATAACATACACAATAAACTATAAAATTCTACAACATTGGTTTCTTAACTATTACATGTTACTGTCATTTTTTTTTCCTTTCTTTAACCGAGATCTAGTTAAACTTCTTTGGCTTCACCAACTTGTTCTTCGGCCGTAGGATGCGTTCAATTCTTTCCAGCGAGGTGTTTCCTCTGACTGTGGACTTTGGTAGTGGCTGTTCCAGACTGCCCTCTTTTGTTAAGTGGCCCCCTTCTGAGTGTGACACAGGAGCTGGTGACTGACTAGATGGTGGATGTACTTGCAGTGCGTTTCCGCACTCTGGCTGATTCCCCGTTTGTGCGGGCTGGCTCGGGTGGTCTTGGCTTGAGCTCATCCCGAACGTGCTTGCTTGAATTGGCTCGCTTTCACTGGCTGTATTTACCCGAAGGGCGGAGCATCCCAAGACGCCCCTTAGGATTCTACTGGCTGGCGGCGCCGGTATGCTTGGGTGACGTTGTTCGCAGGCCCTTAATGGCCGTATATCCCTTCTATTTCTCCTTATCGCACTTCCCTGTTCAGTTATGATTGTATACGACCTTGGGCCACTTTCTGCTTGACAAACACCTTGAATCCAGGGGGTGTGCTTTTTCCGAGGATCGACCAAAACAGTTTCGCCTATCCTCAGCGGCGCAAGGGCTTTTGTGCCCCTATTGTACCACGGCCTCATAGCTGCTTGACGACTGGCGATGATATCGGTGACTTTCTCTACCACAACAGGCCGGAGTTTTTCTTCCGTTAGCGGGAGCAGAGAGTTGATTTTTCTGGAATACAGCTTTTGCGCTGGGGTAGTGCCATCTGCCTGTGATGTACAACGCCAATCCAACACGGCCAACATCACGTCTTGTCGGGCGTAGCGTGCTTTCTTTATGAGTCGTTTAACTATTTTTACCGTGGACTCCGCCTTTCCATTTGCGCGGCTATGATAAGGTGACGTGGTGATATGGTTGAATCCCCACTCTCTCGCAAAGTTCGAGTATTCCTGACTCACAAAATTTGTGCCGTTATCGGTGACCACTACTTGCGGTACTCCATGCCTGGCGAAGTGTGCCTTTGTACAGCGTACTATCGTCGATGCCACCATATTGGGTAGTACGTCCATTTCCCAGAAGCTACTATAGTAGTCAACTGTGACTAAATAGTTGACTTGGTTCAACGTAAAGATGTCTTGTCCGACCATTTGCCACGGCAATGTGGGGATTTCAAAAGGTTGTAGAGGTTCCCGTCTCTGCCGGTCAAGAAATGCTTGACAACAGGTGCATTTATCTACATAGTCTACTATTTCGCTTCCCATATTTATCCAGAACACTAGATCCTTTGCTTTCCTCAGTGTCGCTTCTGCTCCAACGTGACTGTAATGCAGGCGGTACATGATGTCTTTTCTGATTGCTGCCGGTATTACTAGCCTGGTCCCCTTGAAGATCAGATCGTCTTGCGCCGTGAGTTCGTCCCGGAAGTTCCAATACTCTCTTATGCCCGGCTCGAGTTTCTCTTTAGTACTAGGCCAGCCTTGTAACACAGTCTGGTACAGTTTTTTCATGTTTGTATCTGCCCGGGTGGCTGACCTAATTAGCCTCTGTGTCTCCGAGCTGACTGGGAGGAATCGAACGTTTTCTGCGGCAGCAATTTCTTCGAAGATTGAATCTTCGACCCGGTATATATCCACGTGCGGGACTTGAACTGGCCCCACATGTGGAAGGTACGCTCTGCTCAGTGTCCGCAATGTAGAGCGTGGATCCTGGTTTATATATCACCTTCAAGAGTAAGGCTGTAGCGCCAGCAACATTCTTTGTAACCTTTTAGGAGCGAGCCGGGGTGCTTTTCCAAAAATGGGTAAGAGGGGTTTGTGGTCCGTTTCAACGACGACCTCTTGTGACCCTCCTATGTAATGGTCAAACCTTGTGCATCCGAAAACTATGGCTAGGCATTCTTTCTCTATCTGTGCATAACATTTCTCTGTGGACGTTAAGGCGCGCGACGCATATGCTACCGGACGCCCCTCTTGGAGGAGAACGGCTCCTAGGCCCACCTCGGACGCGTCGCCCTGTATGATCACTGGTTTTCGTTGATCGTAGTAGCTTAAAACAGGTGCTTGTGTGAGTTTTTCTTTAAGTAGCTTGAAGGCCTCTATTTGTGACCGCTGCCACATAAACTCGGCCTCATTCTCCATTAGCTTCCTTAACGGTTCTGTGACCTCCGATAACGCAGGAACAAACCGGCCGAGGTAGTTCGCGCATCTTAAAAGGCGTTGCACGCCTTTTTTGTCAATGGGTGCTGGCATGTCCACGATCGCTCTTATTTTCCCCGGGTCCGGCTTAATGCCATCGGCTGCTATTACATTTCCCGTATAGGAAAACTCCGGTAGTGCTAAGCGCACTTTGCTTCGATTAAATCTCAAGTTGTTTTCTGATGCTCTTTCCAGCAGCGCTGTCAGGTTTCGGTTATGGTCAACTATCGCTTCTTGCACCGTTTCGCCGCGTCCAACAACCAAGACATCGTCGTGGATGGCGAATACCCCGTCAAGCCCTTCTAGCGCTTCAAGTATCCTTCGTTGGAACTCTTCTGGGGCCGAGGATATACCGAAGGGCATGCGCCTGAACCTATACCTCCCAAACGGGGTCCAAAAGGTGGTTTTATATGAGCTGGACTCGGTCAGGCGTACCTGATAAAATCCATCCTTTGCATCTAATACGGAGAAGATCTTGGCCTTCGTCAAGTGCGGTAAAATGTCGTCAAGTATCGGCATGGGGTACTTGGGTCACTTGATAGCTTGATTCAAATCCTTTGGGTCTATACATATACGGATCTTGTTCTTACGGTGTACGGTTACTAAGCTACTAATCCAATCCGTTGGGGTGGCCACCTTAGCTATGATTCCTTTTTGTTCTAGCTCTGCTAACTTTTGCTTCAGCGGCTCTATTAGTGCTAACGGCACTCGCTGGGGTGCGTGCTGTACTGGCGTGACCGTTGGGTCTACTTTTATGTGGTACTCTCCCGGCAGTTGTCCTAGCCCTTCAAAGGTATTTGGAAAACGTGCCAATATATCCGCCGCTAATCGCTGCGCCTGTGTATAAGCGGCTCCTTCCGGTGGCGGCTCTGAAGTATAACATAACCAGTTGACAGATATTAGTCCCAAATCGATGCACGCGCGTGCTGAGAGCAGCGGCAGTTTATGGGGACCCTCAACTATTTTAAATGTGACAAGTAGACGGCGTTGCTCGACTGAGCATTCCAGTTTGCATTCTCCGATTGTCCGCAACAACGAGCTGTCATAGAGAGAGAGCATTTGTGGGCTATGGGCCGTGAAAGCTGAGGGTTCCAGGTTTAAACGCTGTAGATCTATCGCATTCATGACACTGACAGTAGCGCCGGTGTCGAGTTGGCAACGGAGGTTCTTCGACGGCTTGCCCGCCTCATGAACTTGGAGATTGCAGAACAACTTCTTTGGTGTTTGTGAGTTTTGGTCTGAAAGCAATGTAGTCACACAGAATAGATCTTCTGAATCTGAGGGTACTTCGTCAGGTGCGAGGTTATAGACTTGATTTTCCGGGGGTGAGTGGGGCGTTTGTAAAAACCCATAGCTTTGATCTGGCTGATCTTGCGAGTGCGACGGGTCGTTGGCATAGTGAACTGAAGGCCTATTGGCGGGCGCCTGTAAAGCTCGTTTCCGGCGGCATACGTTGGCAAAATGGTTGAGGCGATGGCAGAAAGAGCATTCTTGACCGGACGCGGGACATTGTCTCTGTAGACCATGGGCTGTGCCGCAGTATTCACATGTTGGTGTAGAACGTCTCGCAGCGCGGCCTGAGAAGCGCTGCCAAGAGCCCAGGCTTTGGGCTCGCGCGCGAAATGGCATTTGAGCACGGCTTGAGGCACCTCGGAGATGTGCCGACTGTGACCGGTGTTGATGAGGAAAAGAACGGACGAAGCTTACTTCTTCGGTGTTAGCTGAGGATGATGATTCTGAGTCAAAATGTTTCAACTCTGCTTGAGTGGTAGCGCTGATGCGGAGAGCCTCCAGTACTTGACTGAGGGTTACTTCGTCCTTGGACCGGAACAACTCAGCGCGCGCGGCCTTGTCACGTGTTCCAAAGATGAGTTGATCGGCGATGAGGTCATTTTCCAAGGTGTCAAACTTGCAGAGTTTTCCGAGTGCTCGCACTCTTACATAAAACTGATCCACGGACTCGCTTGGTAGCTGGAGAGCAGAACGAAACAAGAAACGTTGATATCTTACGTTTTTTATCGGCGCAAAATGTTTCTCCAGTGCCTTTAGAATGCCTTCTGTAGTACTAGCTTCTTCGGCTGATAGTGCTAGGTTACGTAAAATCTTACGGCATTCCTCTCCAACTATAGAGCGCAATGTAGCCACCTGTACTGGGTGTGCTTTAGCGGACAGCGCTGTCGCTGTTGCGTAATCTTGATAGGCTTCGCGAAAAGATAGAAAATTTTCCGCCATGTCACCCGAGCATTCCATGGGCCTTGGTATCGGAACGTTGAGGCTTGGCTGGACCATACTATATACGAATGTTTCCTTTCCGAGTGGAATTTCTAGCACGAGTTTATTAACTGATTTATTATTTAAGCGAATTACTACGACCCCGCTTCTGACACCATGTTGTCTGGGGGGAATTAACGACACGCTAGTTTAAAGTTAGAACATGTTTATTATCCGACGACTGGTTGAACACTGCCTGCCTTAGAAGTTACAGCAGACGACGTAACCTCGGATCGGGCAGTACAAATTATTTGGTCGGTGCCGGTGGTGCACAGGCTACACCACCAACACTTACAACGTCCACCTTTCAAAAATTTGCAATAATTGGTTAACGATACTTTTGAAAATCTTTCTCCTTCCGTACTACATCCGGGACATATTTTTGACTCTTTGGATTTCACGTTCGAAATCGAGATCAAAATTATCATCGCGAAAAAGATCTTAGTTACCAAGAATTTGTACATTTTTACTTCGTTAACGCTGCTGGTGTAATTCTCTTTCGTGGATTTACTTTCAAAGTCACGACGACGAATGAACAATATTCACTACGTACGCGTTAACTTAAAGCGCGGTTGAATCGTTTTCAAGCCTCTAGTAATGTTCATTGAGACATTAAGCAATGGTCTGTTTACTTTGTCGGTCTGCTGCATTTTCAATGAAATATTCGAATTTGGATGGGGAGATGCATTATAGTTGGCTTTATCGACTTGTTTTTTGTATAGTTGTAGACTTTGTAACCTCCCTTTCAAGCCATAGGATGAAAGATTACATTGTTGTCTATTGTGCTGCCAGAAACATTGAGCGTAGTCTGATATTTTGTCATCAGATCGTTGATATTTGTCACAGGATAGGTTGATATTTGTCAAATCTCAACTTTTCTAATTCCTTCACTGCTGAGCTGTCTCGTCGGATAAAATGTGTCGTACCACCATACTTTGAAATTAAAGGTCAAATTCTCGTTCTTTTAGAAAAATTAAAAAATAAACTTTTACGTCAATGTGGTGTAGCGCCATGAACGCTAGATCTTTATTTAAAGGGACCGGTAAACGCCCGCATTCTGCTGTAAAAAACGGTCATCTCTAGCATAGCATCAGGGGTAGGGATGGGGATGTGAATTTGGTCTTTGTGATTCTCCGTAAACCTTTTTAAACAAGATGGCCCCGGCCATATTACGCTTTGGTGCTTGGCATGTAATTAAAATAAATTTCTATCCATCGGGCTGGGATTAAGAAAGCCATTTACTGTAAATGGCTTTCTTAATGCAAAATTGATACTTGTAGCATAATATGTGACTGGAACTAAAATTATTCAATGATTGTACTCATATACAAATATACAACCACCGCCTAGAATTAGCCCCACAGCAATATTTTTACTTCAGAGTTGATACAATAGATATAAAATATACTGCTAAAAGGGAGAACTATACGTCTGTAAATTTCACTTTGAAACGAATGAAGTTTGAACGACTTTCTTTAAAGTCCATCGGTGGACTGGGGGCCTTGCGCCCTTTTATGAAAATTCCAATTGCAGTGTCGGTGCTTTACTATAAGTAACTTAGTGTTGATCTTGTAGTTTCATCTGGAACACTTTTTATGGAGGGCTCCAAGTCGAATATGGGTCTCTTTATCTAGGATCTTAAGCTTAATGTGGGTCTCTTTTTCTAGGATCCCAAGCCTAATGTGGGTCTCTTTTTCTAGGATCCCAAGCCTAATGTGGGTCTCTTTTTCTAGGATCCCAAGCCTAATGTGGGTCTCTTTTTCTAGGATCCCAAGCCTAATGTGGGTCTCTTTTACAGCTTCTTATGGTGCATAAACCCCAAAAAAGGCGGGGCTTTTCACGACAAAAAAGGGGAAAAAAGAGGGGCGAAAAGGGAGAAAAGAGGGAAAAAATATTGTCCGTTTATAAGCTTATACCTTTTGTCTGCCAAAGGAAGGCAAGCACAAAAACAAAAATGTAAATAATCACGATTATGAAATACAATGAATGTATTTTAAACTTGTTTTGCTTTGGCCATATTAATGCTAAGTTAAGACCATAATAAAACTAGTTAAAATGCATTCTGTCTGTTTCATTATCATGATTATTCACATTTTTGGTACCTAAATTGACTCCAAGCGCCGCACTTTACAAAGACTACTCTCCTCATCCTGTAATTAACTGCAAAAATTCAGAGAAAAATTATCCCTGAAACAAAGTAGCTACTAGAAAACTGTTTAGTCTTTATTTTATGAAGATTTGAACTAACATTATAGCAATACCAATGTTCTAAAACAAAGCTTTCTAAATTTCGCGCCAAAGAGTAGATTTTCGCGCCATCTACGTGTCGCTGTTGGAAGTAAAATATCCAGTGGCTACCGCGCATGTCAATGGGCGGGGTTTTACCTTTCCCCACCAGGGTGAGAAATAAGGAAATTTTTTAAACTGATCATTTGACCAGTAGAGCCCAAGGGTTTTAATTAAAAAAATGGTCAATGACCACTTAATATTTCTACATACTGTATGAGCTGCACTGAAATGGATTAATTTCTATAACCCACTACTGGGAATTTATTTTTTACTAAAGAAGGGGAATTTAAAAAGTGGTCACGGTGACCACTGGACCCACAGGCATTTAATAAATAAACTGGTCAAAGCAATTTTTAAACTGGTCATTTGCCCAGTGCCACCGCCTTATTTCTCACCCTGTTCCCCACTAAAACTTAGCATTTCATTCACCGCTCTATGAGAAATCTTTCTCTTCATCGGTTAGTGAATTTAAACTAATCGCAATGTCTGCATCTAAATTGAGCTGCGTGAAATCCACTCTGTCCAGCATAATATTGAAGAACAACATCACGCTGTCTCTCTTACCACATTGAAATATATTTTTATCATTCCTCATAGGGCTTTCAGTTAACAGTTTTTCCTCGCTTCCTTCTTCCTGTTGTCTTTTCTGACGTGACTGAAGATATTTTCACTGGGTTCTATCATGTGCTTTTGTAAGGCTGATTCGTAATTTGTACTTCCCATTAGTGATTTGAGGATTAGGTCTTGTTTTTTTTATTCAAAATGCACTAGTTTGTACGTGGGAGCTGTATACAACACAGTTTATCAATGAGAATATATATTTTCAAAGCTGTAAGGCTATTTCAGCCCTAGTTCGTCACTTGAAACTTGAAAGGAACAAAAAAAAAACAAACGCCCTTGTGCATTTCTTGAACTGATTTTTTTAGTTTGCCTCAAGTTTGTTTTACGTCAGTGCAGGTTAGCGTCGGAAGATAATTTTCCCTGTTTACGAGTAGTAGCCTAGTAGGACAGCTATGCAATGCTTGGAAAACCCTCCTCCTCCTCCTGCTGGGCAAGAACAAACTACCACGAATCCATTGCTGTCACTCAGGTCCAATTTAACCTTGTGCGGCTCTTCCCGATAATCCTGAATTTTGAAGAACTAGCGCTTCAATATAACTTAGTTAAAAATTCTTTTGATTTTCCAGAAATACCAAAGCTATTAATATGGTTTTTTCTTAGTTTTTGTTCTTCTTGTATTAAGCAATTCTTCCCATTTCCAATATAGTCCATAATTTTGACAAGAGAGAGAGCAACAGGTACTAAACAAAGCGAAAACCGTATTACCAATTTTTATAATCTTCATGTCAAAGTAAACACCAAATTTGAAATATTAATATCAAAATATGTTCCTGGAATATTGAGATGATAAGACTACACAACTACTAAAAGAATCGTAATGCCGAAACATATTTATAATATTTTCATTTAGAATTCTGCAAAAAGAAATTGTTATCGTTTTGTAAGAGATCTTTTCATCCTACTCGCTTTATATTAACTTTGATATGCGTATTCCTAGTGCTTTGATTCAGATGCAATCTTCATTACTCGTTCTATATTAACTTTCATATGCGTATAGTGTTTCAATTCAGATGCAATCTCATTACTTGTTCTATATAAACTGTCACTTGTGTCACTTCAAAGAAAGAAGTTGGGTTGATCATTGTCGTAAGCAGCTGATGTAAAACGCGTCAAAGAGGAATTTTTTCGTGATTGTAAAGCGGTTCCTCACATCAGGTTAATTTCTGTTGTGACTGCAGCGTTGCCCCAGTCCCCACTTCCAAGAGTCCGAAACCCCCCGCTGCGTTTTCTAAAACCAGCGATCGTACCAATAGCCCAATTGTATCACCTGCAGGATAAGGCTCAATAACACAAAAACAGGAAAATGCCTTAGCACTGTTTTCAAGGTCTCTCTAGCATAGCTTTGACAATGCATGGTGTCAGGAATACTGTGTGTTCAGGGCTTTTCATCCCCATCATTCTGATTTCGATTTTTTAAAGAAAACACTTATTTGGTGACTCCACCAGAACGAACTCTAATTGAAGCCGCAAAAAAGGATAATTTGACTCCGCCTCTTCCGAAGCACGCAATGTGCGGTGGTTTAAGGATGGCGGCGCGCGGAGGTTTAGGCATGGTGCTTGAGGATAGCTTAAGTCTTTAGAAGAAAGTTGTCTGCTGCGAGTTCTACAGTTATTATTTATTAGTCTCGCTCACAACTGGACGTATGGCGTCTAGTAATGAAGTTTTTTCTCGTGCGCGCTTTTTTAGCCCCTATTGTTTCACTTTTTTATTATCTTACATATCCCGCACGAGTGTCCTTTCTGCTGGGGCAGCTTTTTAGCTTGAGAATTCTCCTAAATTCCTCTCAGTCCCTTATTCTCCCCTTTTCTCACTAAGCATGAATCATTCAAAGTAAAATATAAACGGAGGTTTAAGTTTGTTTCTCACGGGAATAACCCTAGGCCATGGAAAAACTTCAACATTTTTACTGTTGTTTCTTTGCTGTGGACAATCGGGCAGGCATAAATATTATTAAATATATCATAAGAAAATGAGTCATATACCAACAGCTTTCTGACTTCAAAGTTCAGGGTTATGGGTTTAGGCAAAGTTGTCTAATAATTTTACAACACAAGTAGTACGGACAGCGTCTGTTTGATTGTAACTTGATATTTTGTGAGTTAAAATTAAATAAGCCAAAAGAGTATCATATATGAACTTCTAAACTAATTATCCGTACAAACAAGATCTCATTCACGTGAATGAGATCTTGGTACAAATAATAACTTGCAAAAATATGACAAGCTTCGCTTTGGACCGGCTACACGTAAAATGTTATTTTGTCACTTCCTTTATATAATGCATATCTGCACTTGGTTCTTATATTGGTAATACTGTTATTATTATCTCATTTTTGCTGTGCTATAGCCAAGTGACAATATTTTTATATGAAGTGTAAACCAGTTGGATAAACCAAAATATTACATCTCCGAGGACTACTACTACAAACTTATTAACCTTGATATAGAATTATTTCTCTTTTTTAGTTTTTAGCGCCATCTATTGATGGGCTAAAAACTAATGCATTTATACCGAAGATTTACTACCCCCCACTTTTACCCCTTTCACCCCCACTTTTTCCCCTTTCCCCTCTTTTCCCCCCATTTCCCTTTTTTTTAGTGCCTTTCCCCCCTATATTACCCCCTTTTTTCCGCCATTATATCCTATGTTACGGCTGGTTGGGCGTCTTAACCCCGCCCATTTTCGCGTTAATTTATTCAAATTTATTCATAATTCATAAATAATGCTCTGAAACGCTAACAGATGGACCTAGGGTAGCTAGCCTTCATATTATTAGTTTTAGCGCCATCTATTGATGGGCTACAAACTAATGCATTTATACCGAAGATTTACTACCCCCACTTTTACCCCTTTCACCCCCACTTTTTCCCCCTTTCCCCCCCTCTTTCCCCCCATTTCCCCCTTTTTTTAGTGCCTTTCCCCCTATATTACCCCCTTTTTTCCCCCATTATATCCTACGTTACGGCCTGTTGGGCGTCTTAACCCCGCCTTTTCGCGTTAATTATTCAAATTTATTCAAAATTCATAAATAATGCTCTAAAACGCTAACAGATGGACCTAGGGTAGCTAACCTTCATGTTATTTTATTTCGCAAATTTCCAAATCCCCGACGGGACTCGAACGTACCAACGTTAACGCTACAGTTCGGACACCCGGCACGCTAGAACTGAGCCACCGAATGCTTATATAAACCTTTCCTTTCATAAGATATGAGCTGGGATAGAAATCCATCTCGAGTCTAGGCGCGTTTGCGGCGTTTCGCGCTAAGAGAGAGAAATTAAATAATCGCCCACTACCACGTTAATATGACGTTAAGTCGGCCTCAAAGTCACGTCTGAAGCTTAGAGTTCTTTTCCTAAAACCTTATCAGTCTTGAATGTAGAGAGAACGAATTAGCAGGCAAAGTTCACCATGAGTTAACCAATGATATCATCTCTTGAAAACTCGTCTGCTACTCTACTTAGTTAAGCGAGCAGTCCACGTTTACAAGTGAGATTAATGATAACTTTATAAATAATGATGTGGTTTAATTAAGTTTAAAATTAACCGATTGAGGAAGTTACAATAGTTCAATATATATTATTTCTGTAATTTAATTAAGATTAAATAAATATATCACGAGTGAGATTAATGATAATTATAGATAATGATGTTTCAAGTAAGTTAATTGAGGAATTCACTGTAGATTAATTAATATTATACTTTAATTTAATTAATATTATACTTTAATTTAATTAATATTATACTTTAATTAATTAATATTATACTTTAATTTAATTAATATTATACTTTAATTTAATTAATATTATACTTTAATTTAATTAAAATTGAGGAAGTTACAATAGTTCAATATATATTATTCTGTAATTTAATAAGATTAAAATAAATATAAATTCACGAGTGAGATTAATGATAATTATAAATAATGATGTTTCAAGTAATTTAATTAATATAAAGGAATAGCGACGTGATTTAAAAATTATCTCAAATCTAAAGAAAACCTTACTTTTTTGAGAGTTTAAAATCTTCTGATTCCAAAAAATGCTTGATTAATATTTAAATATGAAGGAAAACACAGAAAAAACACTTTGAAAACTTGAAATTTGGGGGCAAAAGCAAATTTGCGGAGAAGATTTTGGGCGGTTTTCTCCTTGCTACGTCACTCACGGCATCTCGCGGAAAAGCCAAGCGCGCGCGCCCGAGACTCCCGAGTCTACTAATGCCGCCGCGCGAATCTGA